>PVLD010024109.1:0-26067 GCA_004027595.1 Dinomys branickii | reverse complement strand
CTTGGAATAACAGGAAGAACAGCTGGTTAGAACAATTATGTCACTTTGGCTCAAGTGGTGCAATAACAACAGCATCAAATGCAGCCTAGAAAATGACAAACTGACGTGACCATTAATTTGCCACCTTTAAGTGTATGAACTAGAATAGTAGAAGCAATCCTGGGCAACAAAGATAAGTCAGGTGGAATCACAATCCCTGGTCTGAAATTATACTACAAAGCTACTATAATAAAATCAACATGGTACTGGCTCAAAAACAGACCTGAGGATCAAAGGAACACACTGGAAGAAACAGACACAACCACAAACACATTCAGCCACCTAATCTCTGACAAAGGGGCCAAACAAGCTCACTGGAAGAAGGATAGCCTCTTTAATAAATGGTGCTGGAAAAATTGGCTTGCCTCTTGCCGAAGACTGAAAATAGACCCAAGTCTATCACCATGCACCAAACTCAAGTCAAAATGGATCACAGATCTCTGTATTAAAGCAGAAACACTAAATCTATTGGAAGAAAAAGTAGGTAAAAAATCTTGAAGACATAGGAATAGGCAGAGAGTTCATGAGCAAAAACTAAACCACAAGGGAAACTCTTCAAAGAATCAACAACTGGGTCCTCATCTTACTGAAAACTTTTTGCACATCTAAAGACGTCACCAGCAGAGTAAAAAGAAAGTCCACAAATTGGGAAAAAATCCTAGCTGGCTGTCCCTTGGACAAAGGTCTTCTATCTATAACATACAAAGAATTAAAAAATATGAACCCGTCCAAATTCAAAGACCCAATCCTAAAATGGGCATCTGAGATGAATATGCACTTCTCAGATAAAGAAATACAAAGGGCAAATAAATATATGAGAAAAAGTTCTACATCATTATTCATTCAAGAAATGCATATTAAAACAACACTGAGATTTCATCCCACTCCAGTAAGAATGGCTAGCCTTAAGAAATCAACCAATAACAAGTGCTGGTCTAGCAGTGGAGAAATAGGAACTTTTCTGTACTGCTGGTGGGAATGCAGACTGGTGAAACCACTGTGGAACTCAGTTTGGAGATTCCTCAACGAACTAGGTGTAGAGGTCCCGTTCAACCCAGCTATTCCCCTTCTCAGTATTTTCCCAGAAGACCTGAAAACATCATATCACAGTGATATTTGTACACCCATGTTTATAGCAGCACAATTTATAATGACTAAATTGTGGAAGCAACCTAAATGTCCATCCACTGAGGATTGGATTAAAAATTTGTGGCATTTTTGTATAATGGAACATTACTCAGGTATAAAGACAGACAAACTTGAGGCTTTTATAGGTAAATGGTCACAACTAGAGACCATACTCATAAGTGAAATAAATCAGACGTGCATGTATAAGCAACATATTGTATCACTAGTGTAAGAACCTGAAAGTGTGAATATAAATTAGGAGGTATGATAAACATTGTGAAATGAAAGGAAACTGCTCAAAAGTAAAGGACATCTGGGATGAGGGGAAAGAGAAAAGGAAGAAAGGGATAATTATGTATGTATGTATGTATGTATGTATGTATATGCAGGCTGACTAACATGGTTGTACTTCTGACTTAGGTTGCTTTATTGTAAGGAGCCGTTAATGATTAGTTGTTGGATCAATTTTGCATGTCTATATTTGTTTTCCCGAGTATACACTTCGAAGTTATCAATATGTAATTCAACAACCATTGTTAATTCCATCAACTTGTCTGTTCCATCAACTTGTGTGTAATCCAGTTTTCATTGTAGTATTCTCGTGCTACTTTGTGTCTGTCTGTTTGCTAATGTTTTTATTCTTTTACTTTTAAAATATAAAAAAGTGTGTGAACTAGGTTTGTGGTTATACAGTAAAATCTAAAATGAACCATAAAATTGTATGCAGTAAATATGCCCTCAATATTCTGATTTTACCTTCAGTGGACAACATTTAAAAGAGGTTAGGGAAAAAATAGAGAAACAAAAGAAGACAAAGAGATTAGAAGCAAGGCTGGAGGACAAAGGGGAATCACATACTTTGGGAAATTGGTGTGAAGATGGGGGCGGTGAGAAAGAAGAAATAAAAGGAAAAACAGAACAACAACCACATAGAAACTAGAAACTGCATTCACACTTGTATAAAAAGATCAAAAAATAAAAGAGAAAAAAGAGAGAAAAGAGAGAGAGAAAAAATGGTCTACTTCCAGATTTGTCTCTGCTGTCACTGGTAGACAATGTGAGGAGGCAGTGTACAGATCTGTGTTGACTTATCCCGGCAACTAGCACTAGCTTTACAGCAGAGTAGTTGATAATCTCAGGGAGCCTGCACCTTTATTTTCCCTGAAATTCAGGCTGGTTTCTGGCCATGAGTCTGGGACCGGACTCATTCAACCTGCTGCCATCTGTGCGCCTTCTCTGGGCTTGAACTCAGCTGGGAGCCACTAGATGGAGCCAGCAGTTGTTTTGAGTTCTGAGCTCAGTTGGCCCCTCTCCAAGATGGCTCCTAGCCAATCACCCTTCCCCACAGGAGTCCAGTCCCACAGATTCACCAACGGCCAGAGCAGTCCTCTACATTCACTGTTCCGCTCCACCCCGCGCCTCTCCATGGAGGCTTCTAGTGTTGCCAGCAGTCACTGAGTGTCTGCAGGTTTGAAGCACTTCTCCCACACAGTGGATCCTGACTCAGAGAGAAGGTTCCACAGGTTACCTCCTTCTTTGTTGAAGTTTCACCCTTTTCTTTCTCCGTGGGCTTCAATTCTCACTTCAGAGCCTTCCTGGGTCCAAGGGACCCACTTCCCTCTATCTTTTTTTTTTTTTTTTTTTTTTTTTGCGGTACTGGGGATTGAACTCAGGACCCTGCGCTTGCTAGGCAGACGCTTATTCCACTGAGCTATATCCCCAGCCCCTCCCTCTATCTTTTCTTCCTCACATTGTTATATTCTGGTGTCTGGATGGCAGTTCTCAGAGAGGCTCTTTCTCTGCTGCTTACTGTTCTTCTATCTTCCTGGAAGTCTCATTCATTGAATAAATGTAAAGACGTCATATTTTACGCGCAAAAGTGAGATCTTAAGAATAATCTCAGGGGCTGGAGGTACAGCTCAGTGGGCTAAGTGCTTGCCGCTGAGCACTAGGGCCCTGAGTTCGATCCCCGGTCCCGGAAAAAAAAAAAAAAAAAAGAATAATCTCAGATGGTTTTCACAGCTTTCCATCAAATCAAATCAGCGCATGACATGCATGACATAGTTCTGATTCTTTGCTCAAGAACTATCCCACACATGAGTATCCTGGTGGGATTTTTTTTTTGTTTTTTAAATATTTTATGGAAAACAGCTGTAGGAGGCAAATGGTAAGCTCAGTGTAAGCTCAGCATCTTAGTGGTAACATGTCTCACCTAAAGTTCCAAGCCTTAGTGTTTTGTAAGGTTGTTTTTTCCCCATCTTTCTGTCATTTCCGTCAAGTAGAACCTATGCAGAGAGCAGTTTATTCTACTCTTTACTTCAATGCCTCCTTTAATAAAAAGCAAAGTCCAAGTTATTGTAAGCAAGCAGAGTCCACTCTTAGGCCACTGCTGAGATGAGTCACCGGAGGAGCACTGTAGGACCAGCTGAAGCAGGGAAGGATTCGACACCAAGGAAAAAGTGCCAGGTATCTCCCCTCTTACTGGGTTTTGCCTGCTCTTTCCCAGGCTGTTCTAAATTAGAATACATTGCATGTATTTAAGGGAGTGAGTGAAATCAACATAATGATCCTTAGGCCCCAATATCTTAATGGTAAAATGTGTACAGATTCATTTAATGCAAATTTTGGGCTACCCAAGACCACTTTCAATTCTGACACCAGCTGCTAGCTCAAGGGTTCTCAAGGTTTCAGTAACTGCAAGCAGGATTCTCAGAGCTCAAAGTGGTAAATTCAGAGTTGTAGCTATGGCAATGAAAGGTCACGATTAAAGTTGGCTATGGGAAGAGGCGCTAGGGGCAGAGGCCAGGCAACTTCTGCATAGGGAGCATCCCAGCAGACTCAGGAACAGTGCCAACTTTCCCAGCAGTCCCCTCTTCCCTGGGAAGTACGTTCCAAGACCCTTATGGATGCCTCACACTGCAGATAGTATTAAATCCTATGTATTTTGCTTCTTCAGTAGTATACATACCTGTGAAAAAATTTAATTTATAAATTCAGCACAGTAAGAGACTGACAACAGTGACTAATGATAAAGAACAATCTTGATAATGCACTGTCATAAAAGTTGTTTAAAACTTATGATTTATTGTTCCTGGACTTTTCCATTTAATATTTTCAGCTTGGACAACTGAGACTGTGGAAAGAAAAGTTATGTACACGGGGAATGACTTCCTGCTAACCAGGAAAGATCACCTGAGCCTTGGAGTCCAGTGTTGCTAACCGAAGCTCAGTTGCACAGGCATGGCTGGCTGCCCACGGTCCTGATTGTGGCCTCCAGTCCCTGTGGAGGTCAAGCTGAGGCCATGGTCATAAATCACCCTGGCTTGGCCCAAGGCTCCTGATAAAGACACTCATATAAGGCAGGACACAGCAGGAGCTTAGAAATCACCTTCCAGGAGCTGAAGGCAAAAGCCAGACTTCTGTTTAAGTGAGACTAGGTTCTTCACTGTATACATAGGGAATTAAAAAGAGCAGAAGTGATCATCAGAAATTCCACTTAATATTACTTCTAAATAGAAAAAAAAGATCTTACTGTACCATTTTGCTGTTAGCATGATCTTTTATTTTCAGCTTTATATGAGTAGAAGAGCATGAAATGTTTACATCTACTTTCTAAAAATATCTAGAAGAAACATGCTTTCTTAAGAACTAGGGAAGTCCTAGGGTGTTATTAGGCCTTGCGGCCTATCTCTGTCAGTACTAAATGAAACAAGAGTAAATTGTGCATGCCCTTGAGGAACAGCAGGATTGGGCCTGGAGGAAGGGGGAAGGAGAGCCAACCTAGCAATAATCTACTCTTTGTAGTTTTCAATTAGCAAGCTTTGTTTTTTACTTGAAGAGGATTTAATTCAGTTCAACTAGAGGGTCAAGTAGTAGCCCGACAGCCAACAATGAGAACTTGTTAAACAACAGTAATGACAACAAAGTAGAAAGTTAACACTAAATTATTGAAACAAAGGGGCAAAGGCCTGGGAGAGCACTTAATACAGTTAAAATGATTAAAATGCCTGTTCCTTGTACAATCAAAAGTTATTAAAAGGATGTGGGAAAAGTTTCTTGTTCTGTACCAGAATTAAGTCAGATGGCCAAATATTAAGGTGGAAAGTGTCATGGTTGATATCAAGTCCAGCTAAAGTTACACGGGAAGATAAAATACTACTTAATAATTTTATATATAGAAATACTGTATATATTCACACTGGCCTCTTCACTTTCTTTAATGATATCTGACAGACAGGCAACCTAATTCTTTAAAGCTCAAACATTAGCGCCCCTGTTCCCTTGGTGTATTCTTCCTTGTTTTTATTCATTTACTTTCTCTTAGGTAGGATTGCCAGGATGACCAAGTCACTTACTGCTTACATTTCTAAGCTAAGAGTGTTAGAGTTTTGTGGTACAATCATTTCCTTTCTTGTTTCAGTGTTGAATCTTTTGATGAGGCTACTTTTCATTTTCAGATTAGTCAGTTATATTTATTAAATCAGTTGTATTAAATACATGCTTTGTGCAAATGGAAAGCAATGAACTGCTGCGCTAAATGAGTGGCGAAGAACAGAGGCCACACAGGGTGATCATAAAAACAGTCAGCAGGCACTCCTCCATGATGCAGGCCTTCAGAGAGGAGGAAGTGGCTTGGTTCTGGTCAGGAAAGGCATTTGAGCCACGGTCCACCCCTTGCTCCTGCCCCGTCTCACCAGAGGAATAGGCCTCGGTCGCAGTTTGCACCTCTGAACACGGGTCCCCTCTTCCCTCCTTGCTGTGGCCTCTCAAAGCTTTGCAGCTGGGTGGGCTGAATGCCTCGAGGCAGCGCGCACAGCTTGAGCTGCTTCCCATTTGGACTTTCGCGCCGCTCCTGCAGGTTTCGGGGCCCGTAGCAAGTTCTCTGTCCTCGGCGCCCGCTCTTCTCCCCCGTCTATCTCAATATTGCTCTGCTTGTTTTATTGTTTTCCTTGGGCGGCTTCCTGCTTTTTGCTTTGATGAACCAGGCATTTCCTTTGCGTTGCTGGGGTCCTTGAAGGTGTTTCTCTAGTTTTCATTGGTGATACACATTCCACACTTAACCAGGGAAATAGACTCAACTCATTCTAAGAGTTGGACGGCAGACGTCATCTTGTTTTACTGTGCAGACTCGCCCTTTTTCAGTTTTCTCCTGGATAACAGGTCTTAAAGCATGTGAAGATGCCGCTGTCGCCTCCCTGGGCAGCCAAAAGCGATCTGTTTACATCTGAGTGGCTTTTTGCAGACCCAGGAAGACGTCCTGTCTTTTTGCTCTTGCAGATTCCTCCTGTATTTGGGAGAAGGGTAGCGAGATTCCCACAGGGATGGGAGTCGCCCTCTGAGAAGGTCACCCGCCTTTGGCACCCGAGGCAGAAGCTGCTCCGCTCTGGTTGTCCTGCGGCATTCTGGGAGCTGCCAAGTATTGTTCACTGGAATAAGTACCTAACTCCCGCCTGGGCTCTGAGCTCTTCCTACCTTTCCTTCATGGCTGTCCCTTGGCCGCCTCAGCAAGGCAGCGGGGAACCTGCATGAACAGACCGGAAGGACAGGAGCTTTCTTGACAGTTGTGGACATCAATCAGGAAGAAAACTATGACGAATTACAGGCCTTTTAGGATATATCTTTTCCCCATGCCATTCTTGTTGAAGGACCATGAGCATATTTCACAATTTAAACTTTTACTCTAATTTTATTTTGCCTTAATTTTAGTAGTTTGTAATTTAAAAAATTTTTTTTTCTTTTTAAAAAAGCAACAGAATGAGTTGTAATAGCTTTTCCTAAAAACCAAGGACCCTTTTGCTTTAATGTACCCACTGGTTTCATTACAACCATGTTGTGCCGTATTCTGGCTATGGGGCTCACCAGGGCGTCTGGGGCTCTCCCAGCTCTGAGCAAACACAGGGCATAATTTGATGGATCTGGTTTGCATGAGCTGTGTTTCATGACAGTATGGATCTCTTTCACAAGCATTACTGAATTTCAAGTGAGTTAAAAATGACTTATAGGAAACAGTCATTCATATCACAGATGTGGTCCTATTACATTCCTGAAATAACATGAGGCTGAATTTGCCTGGCAGAGGGAAAGCTTGTGAGACCAGCAAAGAGCGCCATCCACTCAGAAAGCTGACCCTGGGAAACGGGAATGGATCTGTGCTCTCCGTTCTCAGGTGAAGATTCTGAGCCTGGCAGAGTTCTCTTGGCACAAGGGCATCTAATGCGCAAGTGAAAAGTGGGGTCTCGAGCCAGGCTTCAGGGCTTGGAGTTCAGTGTTGTGATTTATTGAGTGTCAACCCCAGAGGGTTGATATGAGGATTAAGTGAATTAATATATAAAAAACACTTAGAATAAGGCATGAACATTATAATTACTCCATAAATGTGATCTACTATCTGTTACTGCTAATTATGTGCAAAAATTCCTGGGAGCATTTTAAGAACTGAGGTGTAATTTACATTCATAAAGTGCATATCTAAGCGTATTACTCAGTCAGTTTCCATTACTGGATCTCATGATGCAGAGCGTTTCTCTTCTTCCCTCTATCCAGGTGTCTCTGCCTGACAAGCAATGCCGATGATGTCATTTCTGTTAGTTACTTTTTGTCTCTCATAGAACCTCATGTAAATGTAGTAAGACAGCCTGAGACTGTTTTCTTGTTTGTTTTTAAATTTTTCTTTTTTTTGGTAGCAGGAGTTGAACTCAGGGCCTCGCACTAGCCAGGCGGGAGAAGTGCTGCTGAGCTATATCCCTGCCCACTTGTTCGTTCTTGAATTCTTTCACTTGGTGTCAGGATTTAGAGATTTAGTCGTACTGTCGTAGTGGTTTGCTCTTTATTAAATTAGTGAGCGGTGTTTCATTGTATGAACAATACACACAGTGTTGGTCATCTGGGTTGCTCTGCCTTAAGGCTGTGATAAAAAAAGCTACCATGAACATTAACGTCCAAGAATTTCATTGTGTTTCTTTTTTCATATACCTCCTTCAGAAACATGGAGGCATGTTTAACTTTGAAAGAAACTAGCAATAGTTTTACAGTGGCTGTACATTTTACTTTTCCATAGGGAATGTATAAAAATCTCAGTAGTTTCAAATTCCACTGGGACAGCATTTGCAATTATATTTTAAATTGTAACCACCTTGGTGCTTAATACAATGGTATCTCATTATGATATTAATCTGAGTCCTCTCAGTGACCAACAATTTAGCACTTTCTTGTATTTTTATTGGCCATTTGCTACACTTTTGTAAAGTGGTGCTCTAGTCTTCTGCTCATTTTTCTTGGGCTTTTGTCTTTTTATTATGGAGTTACAGCAATTCGTCTTCCACATGTTTGTCATGTATAGGTATTGTCCATATTTTCTCGCCACCTGGGGCTTGTTTATTTACTTATGGACAGTTTTTTTGAGGAGTCAAACTTCTGGACTCTTACAAAGTCTTATTTATCATTTTTTCTTTTATTGTTCAGTTTTCATTGCCCTAAGAAATACCTGCCTGCCAAGTGTGCAGAGGTGTGCTTTTCTAGGTTTTCTTCCAGTAGCTCTGTTTTAATTTTCATGTCTAGTTCTATGATCCAGCATCAGCTGGGTTTCTGTGAATAGTGTGCGGAACAGGTTGAGGGCTTTTGTTCATTTGTTTAAAAATCTGGAACATAGCGTATTTGTTGAGGGGTTATTTCTTTTCTCATTAGGCTGTGCTGATGCTCTTGTTGAATATCATTTGACTGGATATTTGGGAACTATTTCTAGCCTTTTTAATTTTGTCGAATTGATCTATTTGTCCTTTTGCTAATAACACAAAATTTTGGATATAATAGCTTTACGGTAAAGTTTGAAGACAGGGTAGATCCTTAAACTTCCTTCTCTTTTTGGAACTTATCTTGGCTATTCTTGATCTTTTGCCTTTTAAAATACTTTTTAAAAATAATTTATCTTAAAATAGTCATAAAAACAATACAACTCCTCACACTCAATTCTTTCCACTGGCAACATCTTACATTACTATGGTAGACTTGTCAGAGCTTATGAACCAAATCAGAGTTCAGTATTAACTAAGGTCCATACCTGATACAGATTTCATTAGCTTTTACTTATTTTTTGTGTTCCAAATACCATTTATGATATATTACATTTAGTTATCATGCTTCTTTAGTTTTCTCTAAATTGTGATAACTTCTTGCTTTTGACGGCCTTGATAGTTTCGAGGTACGGCTTGGGGATGATGTGGAATGTCCCTCAGTTTGGGTTTTTTAATGTTTTGCTCATTACTCAACTATATTTATGAGTATTTGGAAGATGGCTGAGATAAAGTATTATTTTCATTAAAAGGACACAGGCAATCAGTGGGACTTATTACTGGTGATGTTCACCTTGACTGTCTGGCTGAAGCAGCATCTTCCAGCTTTCTCTATGATGAAATTCGTGCTCCTTTTCCTCCTTTACTGTATAAGGAAGTTACTAGGAAGAACCCATGTGTAAGCGGTGTTGTGTACTCCTTCAGGGGAAATATACACATAAATTAGGTGGAATTCTCTGCCCTGGAGGTTTGTCTGTCTTCTACTTATTTAGTTGTGTGTGTGTGTTTACATATGCATGTACTCAATTGTGATCTATGTGAATTCTTTGGAATTCTTATGTATGAAAATTTTATGTCCCTTCTCCATTTTTCATTCAATCATTTATATCAGTATGGCCTGCTGCATAGTTGTTTTAATGCACTAAGCCAATACTATGCTATTAATTTAGTTGGTCAGATTGTTACAGCACTATTAGGAGTCCTCATAGGTTAGGCATTCCTGCATCCCTATGATGCATTCTTGTTATTTTTGAACTTTCCTTGCTGTTTGGCACTTAGGGTGCTACATATTAATCTGTGTATTCCCTGCCTCAACCATGAAATAAACCTTTTGTCTATGGTACCCTGGTTCCTTTTACTGGCAAATGGCATTAGGAAGAGGGATGTAGGCCCCAACATGCTCAGTGGGTGTTACTGCTCCTCAGCTGAGAGAGCATGCATACACAGTGTGTATATTATTAATCTATGTGTGTGTTGTGTGCATATGTGGCTTAGTCTGCTTTGTGCTGCTATAATAGAATATGTGAGACTGGACAATTTACAATGAACAGAAAAGTATTGGCGTACAGTGCTGGGGGCTAAAAATACCAGTATCAAAGATCTGGCATCTGGTGAGGGCTAACTTGCTGCCCCTTATCATGGCAGAAAGGCATAGGAAGGAGGGGGAGGGAGGGGAGAGAGACACAAAAGGGGGTGAACCTGGTCTTGAGAGAGTGAACTCACTCCCATGATAATAGCATTAATCCATCCACATAGATCCCTTTGAAACCAGAATGTGTGAAAAGAAGGAAAAAGGCAGTTCAACTTTCCAGTATTTTGGGAACAGAATAGACTGACTAGTACCCAAAATGCTGACCCACCTCCACTTAACAGGTGAGGAAAGTGGGGATGAAGAAATGTGAAATAAGATGCCCAAGTCACACAACAAATCAGGGTCAGGATAGAATGCACGAGAATCCAGGTTTCTTGGCCCAAAGGCCATAGCTTTTTTTTTTCCACTCTGAGTTGCTTTTGCTGTATTTTCCTCTGGCGCAATTAAGGAAATGTATTCTTCTTGTCTTCATATTTCAAAAGAACAAAACAACTCCACAGTGTGACAGTGCACAGCTTTTTTTTCAGTAATGGAAATGAAAAATGTTGGTGTCTGTTTTAATGTTAAGACATTCTACTCTTTTATTTATTAACCACACTCACACTTGTATCTTTTGCTTAATTGAGAACTCAGCTTTCTAAAGAATTTGACTATCATCTAAAGGTATAAATGACATGAGTATTGAATTGTTACTGAGACCGTTTTTACTGGGGGCAAATTCATAATATCTCATTAACTGTACTGAGAACCAAAATCACTCTTATCATTTTAAATAATTTCTATATTTACTCACCATAATTGCACAGAGCTCATAATTCCTTTCCTAATCAGTCATGAAGAAAACTTTCTTATGAAAAACAGATATAAAGTATAAAAATAAGAATCTGTGGTGAATATATAACTGTCAGATATGTAATAGTCCTATATTCAATAACTGAAATATGCTAGTTAGCATTAGGTACACTGTCCCGACCTGCGGGTAGTCAACGAAGGCCCTAGAGGGGGAGTGGGACTAAAGAGACATGAGACACAAGAAATGGAGACAAGACAGGAGTTTGATCAAGTCTCATTTATTGAGTGGAGAGCTTGGGCTTATATACAGTGCGGGAGTGGGGATTGACGTCAGCAGGTAACTAGGCAACGGAGGGAGGTCCAGATATCACGCGAGGGAGGTCCAGGCATCAGGCGATAGCATGTGGTTACATCATATGATTTACGGGAAACAGAAACTTACATCAGAGAAAATAGAAACTTAACTCAGGATAGAAACTGAAACTAAACTCAAGGCTCTTAAGATGGCTGATGCTTTTCAAGATGGATGCCGACCGCAGGTCTCTTGGCAGTCTCCCACAGGTCCCCCTTTTTTATTTTATTTATTAAAAGACCAATTCTCCTTGAGGGGACTGTGCCTATCTTAGGTCAGGATGCTTTCACGTGGAACCAAACTATACCTAACCTGTCACTGGAAACCAAGGCAGCGAAAGGCCTTGTTCCTGTCTTAGGCGGTAGTTGATAATACACGTGAGCCTCCAGTTGCCCATCTCTGGCTATCAAGTCCAGTGCACCAAGGCGAGAAAGCTAAAACAGCCCATTGATCTTACTGGGCATCGTTACGATTTGCCTTCTCGAGGTCTCTATCGGCCATGGCAAGCCTGTGATAATGGACCTGAATCTGTCGCATCTCTATGGCATCCATTACGTTGGTCACTTGTTGTTTAATAATAACCACCAATTTGTTAAGAATACAAGGTCCAAATAAAAGAAATAGTAATAACACAATCAAAGGTCCTAGCAGAGGGAGAAGATAGGGTAAAATTCCATTCCACATGCTCCAAAGTGGATTTTCGAATAATTCTCTTAATCTCTTTATCAGATCTTCTTGAAGTCTTTTTATCTTGTCTCGAACGATGCCAGACTTGTTTGCATAAAAGCAACAGCGTTCCTGTAAAGCCAAACAAATCCCTCCCTGTTCTGCAGTTAAAAGATCTAATCCTCTTCTATTTTGGAGGACTACCTCCGCTAAAGAATCTATCTGATCTTGAATATCCTGAATAGCGCTAGACAAGGCTTGGACTTCATCAACTATTTGATTAGAGCGTTTGTTATAAGAATGTACAGCAACTCCTATTCCTGCTGAATCTGTGACTAGAGCTCCTGAAATTCCTAATCCTACTAATTAAGGAATAAATTGAACTACCCTTTTAACTCTTTTAGGGTGATCTATAGCATAATCAAAGCTGGGAATAGGAATAGGTTCATCCCCAGGTATGATTTCTATATCAGGTAATAAGGTAGCTATAACACATAATCCTGTCCAATTATCAGGTAAAAAGGTAAAAGCTAGATTTCCTCCACAGACAAATACTTGACCTCTTGAAAGGCAAATAGAAGAACTATAAGTAATTGTTTGAATACAATCTGTAAAGGTAACGAATCCAACATCAATTGCATTTTTGTTGCTCTGAAAACTTCCTTGTATACAGGAGATAAATTTAACAGCTACAGGTTGAATTTTAAATGGTAAGCTTAAGGTGCAATTAGGATGTGTAGGGTTTAAAACACTATATAGAGTAAAATTTGAAAGAATAGCAAGAGGTATGAATGTACCTTGATTTATGCATAGCCAGCATTTTTTAGCTAATTTTGGATTAGACACATTAAGAACCATTAAAGTAGCCATTAAAATATCTGAGGTTTGAACATTTAAATCATTTTCTTGTAATTCAGAAAATGTCAGAATATGATGATTAGTTTTTAAAGATTTTAAAGATATCTGTTTTATAACATTTTCCATTCGTTTTTGTACTTTAATTTCTCTAATTTTATCTTGTGGTCTGCCACCATCAGAAATATGTATTGGGGCAGTTTTATTCCAGCACACTGGTTTACCAGGGGTACCGTGGCATGAAGCCTGAATATATTTATGGCTTTTTAAAGTCCATGGAATATTAGACCAATCATCTCCAAGAGCATTAGTGGCAGTGTGCTGCAATATGGCTGTAAAATATACATTATTATCTATTCCTGTACATTCTTGTACTGATATATAACAAGAAGAATGTATTGCAGCATAATAAGTAATACATTCTTTAGGACATAGTCCTGGTTGGCCATGGGGTATCACTGGAGGTTTATAGTAACATTTGTAGCTTTGTATGTAAATTCCTTTTATAGTTTTCATATATGTTAAAGTAGGACATTTTATTACCACAATCTGTGTAACTGGTATATTGTTCAGATTTAGTTGTAATAGTACCTCCCTCACAGTCACATGGGGCACCATACATGCCTTGTTTGGCCAACATACCTTGCGTTCCTTGTCTGACTGACACAAATCCTGCTTGCCACGAGGGAGATCCAAGACCACCATCAGAAAGTTGCCACAAGATGATAAAAATTCCCAATGCCAAAATCAAGTTTTTTGAATCCATTATCTGAAAGAACTGTTTGTAATGCTTGGTGTAATGGAATACTTAAACCTTTTGTTATACAGTCAATTACATAGTTTTGTTTGTATCAAATTTGAGTTTGAATTTTAGAACAGTTTTATAAAAGATTTTTATATTAATTTATTATTTTATTGTTTATATCCTTATTATCGTAACACCCAAAATATTCATTAAAAGCCTTTAGGCGAGAACAGGCAGTTGGCCAGACCGCTCATCCTCGGGAATATTCTGTATCCGCCAGGAGCTCTCTGGCTGAACAGAATCTTAATTTTTGGGTTTTCTTAATTTTTAAGGACACAAATAAGCCTTTTAATAACAATTTCTGACAGTTGGTCTTATACTTATTTTTATGAATATGAAAAGCGAATTTGCAATTATACATCAACAGTATATATACAATAATCCCAAATATTAATAATATCTTTAGGATAATTCTTCGTCCTCAGAATCATCATTCAATTTGTCTTGTGTGTGTTGTTTAGAATCTATTGGTTTTATGAATCGTTCTGTTAACCATCTTGCAGATTTCATTTCTTTAGAATATATACATACTGATCCTCGGCCCCAGATGAGAACTGGATCTGGACCATGCCACAAATTAGTTATAGGGTCTTTCCATAGTACAGAAACAAACTGTTTTTGTGTTTCTGTATGCCAGAAACGAGAAGCTGCTGATTGTCCATTGGCATCCAAATTTTAAAAATTAAGAATAAATAGAGCATGAGAAAGAATATTTCTTGGTGACCCCCTTGTGGGATACCATTACCCTGTTTTTATTTTATTTATAGTAAGTTTTATAGAAAGATGTGCTTTTTCAACTATTCCTTGACCTTGAGGATTATAAGGTATACCTGTAATATGTTGAATATTAAGACGTTTACAAAATTTAGAAAAAGTAGAGCTGGAATAACCTAGACCGTTATTGGTCTTTATCTGTTGTGGACATCCCAAGACAGAGAGAGCATTAAGTATATGACTAATCACATGTCTAGTAGCTTCACCAGATTGAAGAGAAGCAAAAATAAAACCACTAAAAGTATCTCTAATCACATGAACATATTTGAGTGTACCAAATTCAGGAATATGAGTAACATCCATTTGCCATAAAGCATTAGGTATTAGTCCTCTGGGATTAACTCCAAGATGAGGAGTTGGAAGATGCATGGCACAAGAAGGACAATTTTTAACAATTTGTCTAACCTGTTCTCTAGTAATATTATGCATTAGTCTGAGCATTTGTGCATTAAGATGATGTAAGTGATGTGTATTTTGTGCTAAGGTAACTTTATCAATATCATCAGTAGAAGTGACAACAGCCAATAGAGAAACTGTACTTAGGCGAGTAGCTAAATCAGCTTTATGATTGCCTTTGACCAAAGGACCTGGCAATCCAGAGTGAGCACATAAATGTCCAATAAAAGAAGGATGTTTTCTCTTGGTAATAAGCATTTGTAATTGTCGAAATAGTTTTCCAGCATTAGAAACATTTTTATTTGACCAGTAGTCTCTAGTAGGGGAACAGAATGTGCAATGTAAGCACTATCTGTATAAATATTAAATGACTGAGTAGGAAAATCAGAAAAAACAGCAATGAAAGCATGTAATTCTGTTAATTGAGCAGAAGTGCTATTTGTTTGAAATTGTACCATTTCATCTGAATCGTGGCAAACATAGGCAGCTATGCCTGTAGAAGAACCATCAGTAAATATTAATAATGCATCTTTTAATGGATGACGTGTAGTAACTTTAGGAAAAACAAATTCATATCTATTAGCAAAATCAATGAGTTTATTTGTAGGATAATGATTATCCAAAAGTCCCATATAGGAGGCCAAAGCAATAGGCCAAAACTCAGTAGTTTGCATAAGCCAATTAATTTGATCTTTAGTATAAGGTTGTATAATGACATCTGGTTCTTTACCAAAATAACATCTCCCTTGTTCCCTTCCCAGAATTATAAGATCAGATATCATTTTATAATATGGTTCAATAACTCTTTTAGGTGTGACAGGTAAATGAATCCACATTAAAGGTGCTGTTTGCCAAAAAACAGCAGCTGGAGATAATTGTGTATTACAAATAATATATTGTAAAGGTTTGTCATAATCCATAAATGTAACTGTTTGAGATAAAATAGCTTGTTCTACTATATGTATAGCTTGTCTACCCTCAGGTGTAAGTATACGAGGAGATGTGGGGTTGGCATCTCCATGTAAGATGTCATAGAGGGGTTTTAATTTACCTTTAGTGAGCTTTAAATAAGGCATAAGCCAATTAATATCCCCAAGAAGATTTTGAAAATCATTTAAAGTTTTAAGTTTATCTAATCTTAGTTCCAAATTTTGTGAAAAAACCTGTGATTCTTTTATTTGAAAACCTAAATATGTATATGGATCTGTAAGTTGTACCTTATCAGGTGCAATTTGTAATCCTTTATCAGATAGAGCAAATTGTAATTCTTTATAACATTGAAGTACTTTACTACCATTTTGACCAGCCACTAAGATATCGTCCATGTAATGTATGATATAAATATCTGGCCATTGATCTCTTATCGGTTGCAAAGCTAGAGCAACAAAGGATTGACACAGAGTAGGACTATTTGCCATGCCTTGTGGAAGAACACACCACTGGAATCTTTTCAAGGATGCATTAAAATTAGTAGCAGGCAGGCTAAAAGCAAATCGTTTTTGATCATCAGGGTGTAAAGGTATGGTGAAAAAACAATCTTTTAAATCTATAATGATTTTGAAATAACCTAAAGGTATAGCAACAGGTGATGGAAGACCTGGTTGCAAAGCTCCCATTAACATCATGGTTTCATTTATTGCTCTAAGATCCTGCAACAATCGCCATTTACCTGATTTCTTTTTTTTGACAAAAATAGGAGTATTCCAAGGTGAATCACTAGGAATTATATGGCCAGCTTCAAGCTGATCCTGTACCAGCTGTTGTGCAGCCATTAATTTTATAGAAGACAGAGGCCATTGATCGACCCAAACAGGTTCCTCAGATAACCATGTAATTTTTTCTTCATGAGTCACAGGAGTGTCAATGGCCCCTATGGAAAATGGCCTAAACCTGCTCTGTCTAATTTTGGAGTAGCTTCTATAGGTGTTGTTATTCCAGTATTATATTTACCTAGGCTTTGACCTGGCAGAAATCGCTTCTCAACATTTGAGCAGTAACTATACAATCAGGGCTGCCCATAATCATGCCCATTTGAGATAACAAATCTCTTCCTCATAGATTTATTGGTAAACCAGCTATAACATAAGGTTGTATAGTGCCTTTATTACCTTTTGAATCTTCCCAAGTTAATATTTTTGAACTTTTTTCTGGATTTTGACTTTGCCCTATGCCTCTCAGGTGAGTCATAGTAATATCTAAAGGCCAACCCTTGGGCCAAACCTCTTTTTTAATAATAGTAACATCAGCACCTGTATCAATTAATCCAGAAAATTCTTTACCATCTAACCATAATGTCATGAGAAGTTTATGTGCAGAAATAACTTTTGCCCAATATACATCTGATGAGCCAAATCCTTTATTACCTCTCTGTTGTGAAACAATTTTATTAGGTGTCTGAATTAGAGGCAGAAACAATAATTGTGCAAATCTTTGTCCTGTTTGAATAGTACTAATGAATTTAGGAGAGGATGTCATAACCTTAATTTCACCTGTATAATCATTATCTATAACTCCTGGGAGAACTTGAATACCATTAAGAGTAGAACTACTTCGTCCTATTACAAGACCAAAAGTACCCTCCGGTAAAGGTCCAAAAATTCCTGTAGGAGGAGCCTGAATCCCCATTTCAGGTGTTAATACTGTGTGGGTGGTGGAACCGAGGTCCAAACCTGCGCTTCCTGCTGTGGCTCTGCAGAGGTCTGAAATGGATTGTTGTCGCTTTGTGATGAATTGTTGGTTTGTGGAACAAACTTGAGCGCCCCATAAGTTTGTCTGGGTTTGGGTATGGGGGCCTGGGGCTGGCCCCGATTCCCGTTTCCCTGATCAGAATTAATTCTTTGCCTTCAATATCTCTTTTTGATTTACACTCTTTAGACCAGTGTGTTCCTTTCTTGCATCTAGGAGAGATTCCTGGTGTCTTTGTTTTAGAGTTGTCAATAGAACCTTTGTTATAGTTTTTGGCAAAATGACCAGTTTCTCCACAAGTAAAACATTTGCTTCTATTTTGTTGAGATAAAAACTGCCGGACTGTATACCCTCACAGAGCAGCAGCCACAGCAAGACCTTGCTGATAAACAGTTCCAATGTCAGAACAAAGGCGTATTTTGAATTGCTGGTTGTTCTAAAGCCTCATTTTGAATATTTTCTTGTAAAATAGTTTTGTCTTTTTCAACTACATTAGCAATTATAACATCAAAATTCCTATGATATAAAATTTCATCAATTAAATTCCAATATGAAAAAGCAGTTACCGGAACCTTTTCCAGCCCAAAAGCTGTATAATAAACCTTAAGTGCATCACCAACTATTTTTCATCTCTTTGAACTGATTGTTTCCTCAATAGGAAACCAAGGACAAACTTCGTTAATATAATAAAAAAATTCATATAACTGTTTATATTTTACCTTTACTCCTCGTGCCTTTAGAGCTTTTTCTAAACCTTCAACAAAAATTTCATGTTTGCCCATTTCTTGTCCCATTATGCACTGTCCTTACCGAGGTACGGCAGGTGCAGCAGGTTCCTGCGTCGGACCGATCCTCTTCTTACTCCAGTCTCGTCGGAGGGGGGCGCGTGACTTCTGAACAGCTATCCTCACTGGATCCCCCGTACTCGAGCCCCACGTTGGGCACCACTTGTCCTGACCTGCGGGTAGTCAACGAAGGCCCTAGAGGGGGAGTGGGACTAAAGAGACAAGAGACACAAGAAATGGAGACAAGACAGGAGTCTGATCAAGTCTCGTTTATTGAGTGGAGAGCTCGGGCTTATATACAGTGCGGGAGTGTGGATTGACGTCAGCAGGTAACTAGGCAACGGAGGGAGGTCCAGATATCACGAGAGGGAGGTCCAGGCATCAGGCGATAGCATGTGGTTACATCATATGATTTACGGGAAACAGAAACTTACATCAGAGAAAATAGAAACTTAACTCAGGATAGAAACTGAAACTAAACTCAAGGCTCTTAAGATGGCTGATGCTTTTCAAGATGGATGCCGACTGCAGGTCTCTCGGCAGTCTCCCACAGTACACATTGTATGTGTAGCACTTAATATAAGACACAAACGCTAATCCTTCCTTCCATCCAGCGAAGGCAGGAATGTCTTGTGTGTGTATTTGATTTATTCATTGCTTCCATGCCTTTGAAATCCATCCTTGCATTCCATTTATATACTTTAGCAATGAACTTGGAGGTTAAATCTTTATGAAGAAACCTCTAATGTCAGTTCCCTTGTGGAAATTGCTGCTTCCAATGATTTTGAAATTGATATTCACTTCCTAACATATATAAATAATGATGACCATGATTTGCAGAGATGTGAAAAAGATTGGAGTTGTATCATCTATTCACAAGACATGCATTTTCCTAGATGGTTATGAAGTTCACCTATCTAAAGTTTAGAAATTATGTTAATGGTCTATTTCTTTGTTTTCAAGCTAATTATTTAGCATATTCTCCTTTATCAGTAGAACTATGCATATATCAAAAGGTCTTTGTTGTTGTTTTGTTTTGCTCTGTTTCTGAGACAGGGTCTCACCATGCCTGGCTTCAAACTCCTGGGCCAAGGAATTGTCCTGCTGCAGCCTTGCTGCTAAGTAGGACCCCAAGCATGGGCCACCATGCCCAGGGTAGAAGGGGAATTTGGAAAGAAGCCAACTTAGTCTCAGAAATCAGAGCATATTAGAAGACAATTTGTTTTCAAGGCACAAGCAATTTTTCAAACCTGTTGGAGGTGAATAAAATGTTAATATAGGATTCTTTTGTCATCTAGACACTAAGGAATTTTCCAAAATAGCTGTTGGAATGCTTCCTATTTTCTATGTTTATGATTGCTTTACTTCAACTTTGGGGTAAAATGAACCATGCGAAATCCTAGATGTACCATTTACTGGCTGTGTGACCTTAGGCAAATTCTTCAGTTGCTGGAAGCCTCAGATTTTTCCCCTGAGAAACAGAGCTCACTCTAGTGAACACTAGACAGTGTCCTATGGGGCGGGCACTGTTATTAGTCTTACGTGTTATCCCCTTAGGAGTCTGGTTCTGTTATTATTGTCATCTTACTGAACAGAGAGGTGAGAGGTTGCAGGTCATACAGCTACAAGTTGAGGGGCAGAATTAGAATCCAAGCCTCCAAGTTTGAGTCCATGACCTTCTCCATCATGTGTACTGACTACTTTCAGGTTTTTGTAAGAGTTAAAATTTCAAAATTCATGTAAAATACCTAGCACAGGTCCTGCTCTTAACCACTGTGAATGAATTAAACAAAGACCACTGAAGCTAAAAGAAATCTAAGCCAACTTTGTTAACTTGTCAAAGAAAGGAAAGCACACCAATAAATCAATTTATTGACTACTTGACTAGGTTCATGGAGACAAAACAGGGGTACTTAAGTCCTAGGAGGGGAAATATTCTGGTATCTGTTTCTGCATTCACTCTGTTGTGATATGTTATTTTGGTTGAAATATATGAAGGAAATCTAACTTCATAGGTGGTTGGAAAAAGGGGATTTTTAGGGTCTTTTAGATAATTGTAAATATTTTTCTTTTAGATGACTCCAACATTGGATAAGTGGCCATTTCTTGAAGATTAGGTATAGTTTGGACTCTGAAACTTATCACATGAACATTTGGTATTGTGATATTGAAATTTTTCATCTTTTCTCCATAAATGATTTTGTTAGATACTGCCCTGTTCATATGTAAATTATTGATTCACGGAGCTGTACAGGGCTTCCAAATGATGATCTATTTCATTTTATGATATCCAAAATCATATTCATTAATGTCTCATATATGTTAGCAAAAATAACTTCAAATATTAAGAAGTTCATGTTTGGAGTGAAAATACTTTTTAAATTATAATTATCAACTTATATGAAGTATAAAAATTAGATTTCACTGTGATATTTCCACGCATACATAAATTCACATTTTGATTGTATCCTTCCTCCCTGTGACCGTCTGTTGCCCTCTTCTCTCCCACCACAGAGAGGCAAATTTTCCAAAATTCTGATTTTCATTTGGAAACGCAACTTTCCCCCTTGGCCACAAATACAATTTATTTTTCTTGAAGTGAGAGCTCATTTTTTTTCAAGCAAATGCCTCCCAAATCTAAGAAGTTTGTTGCCTGTCAGTCTTCCAAGTCAATGGAATATTCTCTCAAAAAAAGGAACAGGTTCCATTTCCAATAGAAGGGATCCCACGTGCCCTTCTGTTTCAGACACCCATCTTCCTTTTGTACACAGCATGAGTGCTTGGTGTGCACATCCTATTTCATTACGCAAAACGTGAAAAAATTTACTAAAGAGGCAAAGATTTGATAAAATTGACACTTTTTACTGCCTCATCGGGGACCCAAGGGTACTTATGCTGAGTACCCAAGGGTGAGGAGATGTAGTGGGTTGCCCTGCCGTGGCTGGGTGCAGGGCAGTTTTACTCACTATCACTTCTGCATAGTTGCTACCAACATCAATACAGGTAAAAAAGAATAACACTTTAGTACTGCAGTGGAAATAGTTTTGGCTCTGTGGACCCACTGAAAAGGTCTCAGGGACACCCAGGATTCTGCTGGGTCATCTTTTGAGAACCCCTGGTTTTGTTGAGAAAGAATTCATCATCTACCCACTGAAATTCACAGACATCTGACAATGCCAAGCCCCAGGTCCCAGCCAGCATTCAGCAAAAAGATCCAAGGACAGCAGCAGCGAGAGACTCTACCAACTGCTGTCCATAAATTAAAAGGAATTTGCTTCCTTAGCATGTTATTTATTTGGAAGAAGCTTTTAGTACTAAGTTCTCAAAGGAGCCAAGAAGCATTTTATTATAGTGATCCATTTTAATATTGAGCTAGGTTCAAGCACTAGAGCAGTTTTCAATAAGTGTTCAGAAAGCACATCAAGGCCATTTCTCCTTTATCAAGTCCTCCGGGGTCCGCTTAGAAGGAGCACCAACACTCCCTGCTAATGGCTGGAAACACCAATAATGATTTTAAATACGAGCACCCTAAAACCTCTCTCAAGCTTTTTAGTGCCAGCAAGGAATAATTTTCTGGTAATCACTGATTTTGTCTAAATGAATCCATTGTAAAGCAAACTGAGACTCCAACTAAGGTAAATCAGTTACCATAAAGAGCACTAAAGTCAGGAGAACTTTGTAGGACAAAATCCTGTGCTCTAATGGCACTACTGCAAAGAATATAGTCCACTGTTAGAAACTTCCAAACCCACACCAATAGAAACTGTTTCTTTAAAGTTTTGCAATATTCTTTAGCATGTGTTACAAAATAAGACCCTCTGCCTATTCCTCTAGCAAAGTATTTCCATCCCCAGCTCTTCCCCCAGCACTACAATAGGCACTAGGTTTGCGTGCAATCCAGGAGCACTAAGGGCTGCTAAACGTTGGTGGAGGCCGTCATTTCACTATATTAAAACAGTCTGGGGAAGGGGGCAGAGAGGAGGGCAGGGGAAATAAAATGAGTCAGATGCAGAACGTATGTACCAATTCCCCAAATTGAATGTAATTATTATGCATCACAAGCATATACCAATAAAATATGAAGAAACATACTTCGGAAATGATGTTAAATCTTTGGTGCATATGAAACTAGAGGTAAGAAGAAGGCAGGAAGAAGTCTGACGCGCGTTCCGATGCTACAATCGCTGGTAGGTTAGTGATGATAGTTGGTCTGTCGCTAAACATGGCTTGGACCCACTGTCCTCTCAGTCTCAGCGCTGTCAGTTTTCTGGCTCCAGACAAAAGTTGCAATAGCTGTGCTCCTCAAGAGTCCGCGGTGGAAGACCGAAGTAAAGGCAGGCGGAATCCCACAACAGTAGCTCATCAGTAAACAAGGAAAGTTCATATGGGAAGAAACTGAAGTATGGAGAAAAGAAGAGAAACTCTTACAAAAGTTGGAAATAACCTTTAAAATAGAACACTGCTACGCTCGCTTTCAGGACCCGGAAATACGTGGCGGAGCTGGGGCCCTCTGACTGCAGCCTCAGGGTTCTCAAGTCTCACTTTTAGCATACTTGCCTGCCCCGTCCTACTCCAACAGTACAAGCAAGCTTCACACAAAACATTTTAATGCTCCGTTCATTTTTTAATTTAAAAAATGACACCTGCCTCCTCAAAGGAGGGAAAGCTGTCTTCCTCACTTGTGAATGTGTGACCATGTCAGGGTCTGGCCCATTTGGCAGCCCTGTGACACGCTGTCCAGCTGGTTCCTTTCTCCAGACTAGCTTGGTGGTTGGACGTTTTTGAAAAGTCCACCCGTGAAAGTCTGTCATGAATCTTAATGTATTAGCAAAACTGTCCCATCTAGAGATATATTGAGAATCATGCAGTAAATGGTTCTCTGAACAGACACAAAGGGGATGGTACAGATTTCTTTCCTTCTTGGAGCCTCACAGGGAGGCCAGGCACCCAGGCAAGTGGGAGGGACTCTGCTCAGGAAGCTGTCTGCTGGTTGGAAGTGCTGGACTGCAGCGGCCTGTGACAGAACAAATGGGAGCATCCTGGGGTTAGGAGTGGAACAGAGCAAGTTCTAATCCCAATCTTCCCGCTTACTGATAACTTTGCAAATGTGGACATTATTTAACTCCTGAATTTCTTTTAATAAAATGGCAATTATCCACTCTGTCCCACAGTGGGGCTGCCAGATTTAGCACATAAAAATATAGGAGGTCCAATCAAATTCAGTGGTCTGGTTCAATGTTGACCTTATGGGGAAATTTGGTGCAGTTCTTGTCCAATTCATTTGTGGCCGGAATTGTGGAAAGAATGAAGTTTATGAACAAAACTACTACTGTATACTGAATATTCAAAAATATAAAAATGTCTTAACTATGGAACATGGTTCAATAACACTTAAACTAATATTATTGCATGAGACATCCGTAAAATAATTTTATTGTCAAAATTAAAGTTGAATGGGCATCCAGCAGCTGTACACCAAAGGGCGATAGGGACGTTTAAGTGAGAGGACAGACATAAAGTCTAACCCATTTCCTGCTGTAAGAGATAGGCCAGGATGGTCTCTTTTCTCTTATGGAAGCTCCTTATACCATCAGTTATCTGTTCCTGGGCCAGCTTCTTCCTTGATCCTGTCTAGAGTTAATCTTCTTTTGACAACAAACTTTTAAGTTTCCATTATCTATTAAATTCAACATTAAAAATTGAATCACTTATCTTGGCCAGTTAGCAGCTTTTCCTCTCCAGCCTTCCTTGCCAAGTTTGCTGTGTTTCATATTCAGTTCCAATACCTCCTCACTGCCCTCCATATTTTGTCATTGCTCAAGTCATCGCAGAGCACCGACCACTTGCCAGGCGTGGTGCCGGCACCCACGGGACAGCATGAACAAGCCTGATGAGGTTCTATCCTGTGCCCCACCTCCATTGAGTCTTCCGTCTGACCTACCGGTCAGCCAGTATTGCCATGGCAAAACCCACCAATGGTCTCCTAGCTTTCCATTTTTCTCCCTTGCCATCCATCCTTCTAATCAAAGCATTGAATTCCTTTTCTGTCTCCCTTGGGGATCTCACTTCTTCTGGAATCCTTACTCTCTCCTAAATGCTCATCCCTGGCAAGTGTTCCTCTAATCCTTCTCCTTAAACAAAGATGTCCCCATCTTCACAGTGGTTCAAGCTGCAAAACCAAGTGTCCTTGATTCTCCCTCTCCTCCTACCCATCAGCAGGTCCTGTGGACTCCTTAGAGGAAACAGCCCCAAACCGCCTGTGTCCTATCAAGTCATCATCATTCCCTTGCCTGGAAATTCTCTCACCTTTCACTTGTCATGTAACATCCTTACGGCCAGGTTTCTGCCTTCACAAAACCGCCAGACTGCACTTTTAAAAATGCAAACCAGACCATCTCATTCCCATTCCATGAAAAACAAACAAATGAGGCAGGCAAGCAGTCCTGGAACTCCAGAACTCTAGGAGGCTAAGGCAGGAAGATTTCAAGTTCAAGCATAGCCTGGGCACCTTAGCAAGAACCTTTCTCAAAATAAAAAAATAAAAAAAGGAGCGGAGGTACATGCATACCATATATCAACATTTGTAGCAACACAATTTGTAATAGGTAAATTCTGGAAGGAGCCTGTATAGCTATCAACTGTGGGAGACTAAATGGGGAGGCCTGAGGTCTAACTGATCTCCTCTGTGTGCACTGAGGAGAAAGGTGTCACTCAGGCATGCTGGCACATTGCAGGTCCAGGGAAAAGTCAACACAGCTGAGATCCAGTTGTTTACCCAGACAGGTACTGTGGATGGTGGGGGGCAGATGAGCCTTGTGTTACTCTAATTGCTCATACCTATGTCTCAGCAAATAAAGGGAAGGTGAGCCAGATGCTCAGGGCTCTGTCTAAGGGAGACAAGAGCCCCCCGGTGCCCCACATTTTAACCTAGTTCTGTGTCTCCTTGTTTTTATCTTTGTGTGTCTCCCAATCAGTTCAAACTCATAGGCTGGTTCTTACAAGTGGTGCCTGAGCAGGGACCTGACTGGGGCAAGTCTGCCCAGGGAAAAGGTGTAATGAGTCAGCAATAGGGAGTTTGGCAGCAGTGAGAAGCCAGCTGGCAAAAGAAAAAGGAAAAAAGAAAAAGCAACCTGAGTGCATGTGGAAGATTTTTCAGCCAGGGTAATGTGGCAGAATTCATTGATTGAAGTACAGCATTATATCCCTTTATGGGAAATTCTGTTGCACCAGTCTGGAGCTCAACTTTGTACTCAGCTACTTTCTCATATGTTGCAAAATGTCAAGCATAACCCTTGGTTTCCTTAGATGCACATGTTTAGTGTAGGAAGTTGGGATCAAGTGAAAGAGGGTTTGGCGTGTATTCATACCCAGGGCTCATATATATCCTTGAAGCCTTCTCCACATGGAGCATGGTCCACGCAGTTCTTTGTCCTTTAACCGCAGGAACACACCCCACGCCTGGTACACCCTTGAGAGAAGATAAAAATGAGAGTGAAGAGCCCTGGCCCGCTCCTCTTCCTCCTCCTCTTCTTCCTTCCCTTCCATCTGGGGCTCAGACAGAAGATCCCCTTATCAAAGATTGCTCAGACAGGCTGTGCTTCACAGAGAGCCCATAGGGATATGTGCATTTC
>PVLD010024108.1:0-26077 GCA_004027595.1 Dinomys branickii | reverse complement strand
TCCAGTGCAAATTCCCTACTATCTTATCTATAATTTGGTATTTCCTTTAATGTTTTTGTGTGAACTAATGTGAAGATAACTATGTAATACAACATCCAGTTCTAATTCCCTACTATATTCTGTATAACTTTGTATTTTCTGTATTGTTTATGGCTTTTCTGGTTCATATGTCTCCATTCTTTTGTCTTTAAAATAAAATAAAAAAAAAAAAGAATGACCTGTTTCTTCCTTTAGAAAAAAGTCTTTAAAATGAAATATACCTGCTTGTAAATTAGTCTGCTCTGGTTTATTCTGGCAGATAGTGTCTTAAATCTTCCTGCTTCACGACTACTTTATATCTGTTTTCTCAGAAGATGGCAGCAGGTACCGGGGCAGCACAAACCTGATGCTGGAGCAGCTTCCGTTAGGGAAGAAGGTAAAACCGAGACAGTTGCATGCTTGGTAGGAGCTGGTTGATCTTTTGTTTAGGATACATGACTTTAAAAAATAAAACTCATTTCTGATGTTACGGTAGGGACTTCTTTCTGCATGTGCTTATTGTGGCACGCTGATGTGGTGCACTGTGTGGGAGTAATGTGGTTCAGCCGAGACTACAGAGCTGTAAGTTCGTACGATTAACTTTATATCAAATCCTTATTGTAACATAATCTGCCATAATTAAAGGAACACAAGGTCTTCTGGGTTTCTTTCTGTTTTCATACACTAATACAAATATATCAGTACAATTTTCAAAAAATAAGAAGTTAAACATATGCAGAAAGAAAATAAAACAGTGGCTCTGGGCGTGGAGGGGAAGGAGACAGGGAGGTGCAGGTGGAAGGGTGCGAAGTAGCGAGTGTGTGTGACAAGTGAGGCCGGGGGCTGCTGCCCGGCGATGGCACATGTGCGTGTCATCACTGAAGTACAGGGGTACTGAACTGCTCTAGCGGTTTGGCTGCAAAGAGAGATTTTAGGAACTTCAGACGTACATACCAACATACATGCACGCAGGGTGACTCCATGACATGATGGACATGTTTGTTTTCTTGACTATAGTAACCTTTCATTGCATATATGTACATATATACATATATATGTGCATGTTGTATATCTTAACTATATATAATAAAATTTAAGTTTAAAAAAAATGTTAGCAGCACTTAGGAGGATCGCTGCAAATTTGAGACCAGCCTGGGCTACAAAGTGAGCTCAAGGCTAGCCTGAATTGCATAGAAAGACATCTCAAAAAAAAAAAAAATTAGGGCTGAGGCTGTAGCTCAGTGGTAGAGCACTTACTTAGCATGAACGAGGCCCATAAAATCAACCAGTCAACAAACAAACACCCCAATACAACTACTGGAAATTTTCTTGGGCCTGCTTCCTGGATTTTGGAGCGCTATTATTTTATTCAGGATTCAAAGAGTTTATGTTGCAGTAGTACATGTCAAAAACAGTGGCCCGACATTCAGCTGGCAGAAGCCAGTAGGGCTACAGGTGCTGTTCTATTCCCGACATTAAACATTTTAACTGTCAACCCCGAATAAACACAAGCCTGAGTCACGTGCTGACCATGAAGAAAGGGTAGAAAGTGAATGAGGGCAGTTGTTCCAGCTTTTCCTGGGACCCGGAGACATTTTCAGGAAGGGTCACAACCTTTGATTCTATGCTGGGGGTCCTCGTAATGAACAGTGATGTTTGAGGTGGGGCGGAGAGACAAGCACTAAGCAGAGAGTGTGAGAAGTAAACTGAAGGGTTAATCTAAGAAGTCCCAGGGCAGAGAGCAGGGAAGCAGAGACTGAGGCTACCAGTATGGTCCAGCATGGCCGCCTCCAGCTAAGTTCACCCATGGGTTGGGCCAGGTGGGCCCCTGACATATCCCGGCCTCAACTGTCTTCTGTTGTTTATAGAAACCTTCTGCTGGTTGACGATATAAGGTTTTAAATCTGACAATCAAGCCACCCAGCTGTAAAAGCATTTATGTCCCGGACTCGGTTCCAGCAAGGCTGACTTTGAGCTGAGGTGTAGAGGTGCTTCTGCTGCTTCCCTTTAACCTTAGGGTAATAAGTACATGGAGAAGAGGGGCCCCAGGCAGAGATTTACTTGACCTCTGCAGACTTGTTCATGGGATGGAGATGTAAAGCAAAGACATGTTAACAGGCTTGCTGACCAAGGCGGCCGCGCCTGACGGCAGCCCCAGAACTGCTCCTGCGCTGTCCTGCACTATGCTGTTTCTTTCTCAGATGTCTCCCACAATCTGGAACTCAAAACACAGTCTAGACCCTTATTTGCCAGCATTGAATGAAAATGCTATTCTTCTAGTTTTATAAAGAGCAAGATCAGCTTTCTGAGTGAAAACTTAAGATTCATCATACTAATGAAGTTACCCAGTGGTTTTCAAACTGTGATCTGCAGGGCTTCCCAGGGATTGCGGCACGGAACAAGGTGAGTCGCAGCTTGGAGGCTGGACCTGTGGGGCCTGCCCCTCGCCCTTCAGAGTAGCTCTGTGCTCCATCTGCTTTACTTTATTTTATTTTGTACTGGAAATCGGACGCAGGATGTTGCGCTTGCCAAGCAGGCGCTGTGCTGCTGAGCTGTACCCGCGGCCTTAATCTGCTTTAGAACCCAGTCTTCAGTATAGTTTTGTTTGATGACAATATTCCTATACTAAGAATGAACCATGAAAATCTTGATGAACTTATATTCTGTTTCACAAAAGGACTTGTAGTTCATGTGAAGTGATTCAAACACAGGCTCACACTGTGTGGAAATCTGTACTTTCCCGGATGCTCGCATACCCTGGCAGAGCCTGTCTTTGGCGCCCAGGCCTCTCATCTTATAGTCCTGCCTTGTTATTAATATTTTTTTCCCTCGAGGGTGCTGCTCTGTAGAGAACCACATAATTTCACCAGTTTGTCCTTTCTCCAAGGTAGGCACGTGGACTGTGCGGGGGGACCCTCCGGTGCGCACACACTGCACGCCCTTCCCGGGAGCTCTGTGGGGGCTACACCCACGTATGAGCAGGTGAGAGCGGGAGTGCCGGTCCTTCCTCAAGTTAGGTGTCCTCAGCCCTTAGCCCCTCCATCCTGGGACACACACATACACACACACACACGCATGCACAAACACACACACACAGGCTCCTTTGGAACTTCAGAATATTTCCCCCATTGTATGTGTTTGTCTTCAGCCTTTTCAGCTCGCGGGCACGGGCTCGGGCGGTGGCAGACCATCCCCTCTACAGCTGATATCACAGACATCGTTTCCAGAGCGCGCCCTGTTTTCTCCTTTATGTGGACCCCTTTCAGGCGTTTCTCGGAGGGTCCATTCCCCCTTCGACTACCTGCGGCCCTTTCATCCTGCAGGGGGCAGCTGTGGTGTGGGTCTTTAAACGCCGCCTTTCTTTCCGTTCCCGCATCTGAATTCCATGGGGCAGCGTTGCCCTCCAGGCATTTGTTACTTTATGGATGTGCATCCTAATCCCAGCATTATAGTCCGTTATCTGGAGAGCTTTAGAAAAGTATCAAGGAGTTCTGGTTTAACTGGAGGGTGGGTCCAGACATTAACATTTTTTAGTAACAGTTTCTCAGTTGCTTCCTGCGTGCCTCCAGAACCCAGAATCACTACCCTCCAGTCGGCAGGCCTTTTGCATGAGAACCACCTGAGCGATGTCAGTGGCAGCCTCCTTGTGTCTCTCGGCCTGGGTAGAAATGTTCTGAGCGGTCCTCCTATCCCCACAGCACCCACACCATTCCCAAACTTGCTAAAAGTACAGATTTCCCAGCCTCCTTGACCTACTAAATTTTGAGACCTTCTGGGAGTGGGACACAGGGGTTTGAGGAAGCCCTCCAGATGGTTCCGATGCAGGTTAAAGTTTCAGAATCACTGCTCACCCACCTTTTCCTCTGCTTGATGGTGTTTAAGCACCTTCTGTTTTTTTTTTTTGCGGTACTGGGGATCGAACTCAGGACCCTGCGCTTGCTAGGCAAGCGCTTATTCCACTGAGCTATATCCCCAGCCCTTAAGCACCTTCTGGATTGCCCTATGTTCTCTAGGTCTGCTGTTCCTATGTAGCCCTCCGTTTCAGGATCCAGATTTTTTTTTTTTTGTCCTTTTTTTGAGACAGGGTCTGGCTATGCTGTTCAGGCTGGCCTTGAGCTCACTTTGTAGCCCAGGGTGGTCTTGAACTTGCAATGATCCTCCCGCCTCAGCCTCCCGAGTGTTGGGATTACAGGCGTGCGCCACCATGCCTGGCAGGATCCAGATTCTTGTGACTGATTCTGCTGTAGCACATGGACTTTGATGTAAGCCTCTACCCTCCTCTGAAGAATCCATTCACATAGAAAGCACTGGGAACAAGGTGGTCATGTCACACACTCCAGAGCAGCCAGGTTAATAGTTGGCTCTTGTTGGTTGTAGGAAATTCGGACTCTCTCCAAAGCCGCATTGTCTCTGCAGGCGATGCAACCCTCACGCTTACATTTTTCAGCTCCTTCCTTTCCCATCAGCTCCTCTGCGTTATGAAAACATCATCTTCCCATTGTCCTGATCTCTCATCAGCTCCCACTGGTTAACTTGAATTCACACACTAATGAAGGCATAATTTGAACAAAAACTGCCCTTGACTAGCTCAACCCTGTCAGAGAGCACTTTTAGATCATAGTTTGCTCTGTTGCTTTTTCAAACTATGTAACCCAAAGCCAAATGGGTAGCCTAAGGCAGGTTCAATTTTCATCACTTCAGAAAGTTTCAGACATCATCACCCTCGCTCATCTCAGTTTGACCTGCTGCTCGATCCCACCTACTCACTAGGTCAAAGTAGTGCCAAGGAAATGATTAAAAAAATGAAAATATGAATCAGCTTGTTGTTTTGCCCAAATAATGGCAAGCCCCCAGTTGGACTGTTTTTCTCTCACATTGTCCCCTTTTTGTAGAACTGAGTCTCTTGGGGGTGGGGGGAGTGTCAAGCAGGCAGAGGCTTCTTTTCTGTCAGCCTCTGAAATGATGGGTTTGGTTTGTTTCATTTTCAAGTGGGTGACAAGAGAAACACCGTACGACTACAGAATTAATAAAGATGGGAAAATCCTTCGAGGGACGTATCCTCCAAATGCCTAAGACTGTCCAAAAAATTGTATTAGGCTTCTCTAGACATAGGAGCCACTGATGAATAAATCCACTTGGTAGTGATTTTGAATGTGTCCAAAATAAGGAAGTTTTTAGTTTTCACAAGGAAAGAAAGACAGTGAACAGATTATTCAGTGGACGGCTGATGCGGCCTCGCCTCCATTCTGGCAGGTGCAGTGTGCTCAAATATACATGACAATAGTTTAAATGTAAATAGGGTTAATGAATTTTAATATTCCTCTGGATCTTGCACGCATGCCTCCATTTGCATAGTGACTTATTTCTCAAGTCCCTTTGTAAATATTGTAATGAAATAAACATAAGAGGAGGGACAAAGGAGTGCATACAATTAGCTTGGCAGACAGCCCTCCCGGAAGGCAAACGAGTCCTATCACAGATCGCAGACGCCAGGGGTGGGTGAGCTAAGTAAGCAAAGCAGCTGATCTTCCCTTTCCAGTGGAGAGCTAGTCCTTTTAGAAGGTTTAAACAAATAGCTTAGTTTAGCTTTATGCATGCCAAGTGACAAACTTTCTGAACCGGGCTTCAAGGGAATATTTGCTGTGCTTCTGTCTGAAGTGAGTGTGGTCTCAGAGATGTGATACAAGATTTAAGGAAGGGAGGTTCCTCCCAGGCCTCTTTGGGCGTAAACACTGCCATTGCCTCCTGCCTCGTACACTCAGGCAGATCCCCAAGTTAATCCAGAGTGCACCGTAGCACGGGAAAAGGCTAAGGCCCCTCAGCACTGCATCTGCATGCGTGCTTTCTGCTGTCAGCTTTGGGGAAATGCCGCCCTCTCTTGCGCCACTGTTTTTTTTTTTTTTTTTTTCCAGTATCAGGGATCGAACTCCAGACCTTGTGGTTGCTAGGCAGGCGCTTACTCCCCTGAGCTATATCCCCAGCCCCTTTACTCCACTGTTGTCCTGGAGAACAGAAGACAAGTTTGTCTTAAACACTTCCTAAATAAGGATGCGGTTCAACACGGTTAATGATAGTTACCTCTTTCAGCATTTGCTTTACTCTTGTGTAATTAGAGCCAGCAACCACTCTGGAGATGGCTGCGCTTTCTGTGCTCCTTTGGGGCTCTGTACCTGTGCCTCAGCCACTGCAAGAGGGCAGCGTGTGTGCTGAGCTCACCATGCAGAGCCAGATGCCGGAATCGGGATGTCTACTTCAAATACGACGTAAAACGAGAACGGTAATTGTTGTCCTGCAGTTCCGTTGGACGGGTCCAGGAGTTACTCCACGCAGAGGATTGGAAGAATGTATTGCCAGGGCTTATATGCTTTAGCTGTCACTATTCCTGTGCTCAGAATGTACTTTCTCTTCCTCCATAAAACTTGCGTTCCGGGTCATACGTTGTCATCCTACTGCCCCGGCTGTGTAACTGAAGGCAGAATTAATTGCTGGCTCCTCTTGCATTTTCCCTTAAATATTTCCATCATTGCATGATATTTGTTAGGTATCTGAAGTTTAATCAGCAAATGTTTCTCCTATTTCCAGGTTACACATTTCTCAAGGGCTGGACCGTACATTTTATTTTTGTCTGTTGATTACCCCTCCGAGCCCAAAGCAAGTCTTGGATACAGCAGGTGCTTCACGTTTATTTGTTGGGTGAAATGTAAGCACTGTGTGAGCCTTCGCTTTTGGAGAAGTCTGGTGGGGCACTGGCTGTGCGCTCCGTATTGCTCTGGGTGTGTGTGTGGAGAAAGAGCGTGCTTACTGTTCTCTGCTGCCTGCACGGCCCGGGTCGGTGGTGTGTGTCATGGTGCTGCAATGAAATGGGCAAGGACAAGGGGGAAAGCAGGAGGAGCCGGGACACAGCCTTCCCGTTAGCACCTACGTCCGTCCACCTTTGTGATCTCTGTGACTGCCCATCAGCTTTTGAAGAGTCTTTGCATATTTGGGGCAATTCCCAGACTGAGTCTCAGTTAGGACACAAGTGTGTGGTACTGGGGTTACCAACAGAGCATGCCTGCGTGGAGCTTTGGTTTAAGGGCCTCAAGGACAAGTGCTGACTTCCCTTCTCTGATTTGCAGGGCTGTGGGGGCAGGGCACTCCCAGGTTGGCAGAGGTAGTCAGAAGAACGGCAGCCGGTCACATCAAACCCTGCAGCTCATGAAGATAGCAGCAATGTCAGCATCTTGTTCTTATTCGCTGGTTCACGGCATTGTTTGGAAACCTTTTCTGCACATTGAATGTTTAGTCTCCCTCTGATTCTGTGAGTCATTTATATTATCTGAGCTCTCTCTCCTCCCCTGATTGCTTAAACTATCAGAGAGAATTCAGTTGTTTTCTTCTGAAGACCTTGACTCTTAGAATTCGGTTGGGCCTGCCTCTCTCGTCCAGAAGTTTCACGCAGTGATGACAGTGATTGCCATGTGGCACCGTTAGGGCGGTGGACCTAACATTGCAGCGAGAGCTCCGGAGGCCCCCGGTGTTGCGCAGCGGTGGCTGTCTATCAAAGGAATGCTGACATCGTGGGCCCAGTTATTGTCAGTGAAATGCTCACGAAAACTCAGTTTCCTTAGCATAAAATGTTGGACTACACAGTCTGAGAGGTGCCTCCAGCTCTCACTGAATGACGTTTTTTCCTGCTGCTCCTGTTGGGGGTTCCAGGGCGGAAGTGTGAGGTAGTGCCTTCCTTTGCCGCCTGCCGCAGCCTTTGAAAGAAAAGTAGTTCCAATCAGCAGAGGGAGCTAACGTCAGGAGAGCAGAAATCAAAGGAAGCCTGTGTTTTAAGGAGATTTTCCAGCGTAAAAGGTCAGGGAGAGTTCAGCTAGGATTTTCTGAAGGAAAAAAGGAGATTGGGAGAAAGTAAAGTGCTCAGAAAATTGTTATAAGAGCAATAATAACGGATTAAAAAAGAGGGGGAGAATTAAAAGTTATGATTAACAGCTGTCACTGCTTCCATTGACAAAGTCGGTTAGTTACCCATGTAATCCACGTGTATCATTTCCCCCTCATGCGCTTCGCTCAGGAGGACCCTAAATGCACTGCCTGTGTCACTCTTTCTAGGTTGCTGAGGTGCCGTCCAAGGAGCGGCTCTGACAGAGGGAACAGTGACGATAAAGCGGCCACTTTATACAGGTGAAGGGTCTTTACTGTTCACAGGCTGAGGTCTTCACAGGCTTGAAGGCAGGGCAGGGAAGACGCGCTCTGTTACACACATGCGAAGTGGAGGCCCGGAGAGCCGGGTGGCCTTGCCCCGAGGTCAGGCCTTCTGCACGGTATGTGTTGTGGCAGACACATCATGCAATTCAGTGCTAGACTCCTTGGTTTGCAACAACTTAAGCAACCATCCCGCAGAAGTCAGGCCTACAGCCAACCTCCTCCGCACCTCTTCATGTGATTCCACTTTCCCCCTTTCGTTTACTCAGGTCACAGCCATTCAGGGGAAGACAGTGGGCTTCATGCGTATTACGATTAGTGCTGGACAGAGGCACAGCCTCAACGAATTGCTGGGACCTGTTTGGTCATCTCCTTTCCCTTTTGTCTCTCATGCCTTAATACTTGACAGATGTTAAGTGTAAGGCACAGCAAGGTGAGCACAAAAAGCTGTTTTACTCTTTCAGAGCCTGAACAACTTGGCCACTTCACAATATTCCAGCCTTGCAAATGCTGCAAGAGGCCAGCTTCCCCTCCTCTGCATTTCAGCATTCAGATTTTTAAAAAAAAAATGTACAGTAGAGGACATTTTTCTCTATATTTTAGATTTTCGAAGGTTAATAGACTTTAGGTGAGAAACAAGTTTGTCAGATTGAGTTATTTGGCTGTCTTTGAGCTGGCAAGAAAATCCCGGCTAATACTTCCCTTCAGCAGTTCCTACACCACTGCAATCTATATATAGGGCTAAAACTTCATTTCACTGCACTCAGGCTGTAGCACTCTTTTCCGTAATCCTATCACTGTCACTTGCCACCCATTTCTTTCTGTGACTTGCTTAGATTACTCTACTGATTCTAAAGCAACAGGGGAAGTTATTACAGAGTGAAAAGCATTTCCTAGGTCATTGCTCACGTTTTTTTCTGGCTCAGTTATGGAAACAAAAACATATTCAGTGATGTAATAAATGATAATTGTTATCACATTTCTGTGCTTTTCTATTTTGGCTCATTTAATGACCATTTAAAGAGACTTAGAGTATTTTTCCTTGGGTGCTGAAGCTATAGGTTTTAAAAGAACTTAAGCTATTATTTACAAAAATATTTACTGTCTTGGTTACTTTTCTCTCGTTGCTGAGACAAAATACCCAACACCCAAAATGAAGGAAGGAAAGGTTTATTTAGCTTACAGTTCGTGGAGGTTTCAGTCCATACTTGGCTGGTTCAGAGGCAGAGTGGCACATGGCAGAGGGCAAACATTCATGGCGGCAGAGCACAGCAAAAACAACCAGAGCAAAAGGGAGGAATGGCTGCAAGCAGCTTCTTTTTCTCCCTTACATTGTAAACAGGCTAACCCCACCCAGGGGGCATGTAGCACTCACAGAATCTCCATGCCCTCCTCTTGCACAGGTTCAGGATGAATACAAATAAGCACCCCAGCTCCCTTCTGAGTCACAAAGTTAACCTTTTAAACTTCCCAAATTAACACAATAAACAACATCCTAGAGGGGGTAAGGGCATGTTTTTTTTACCCCAAGATTTACAACTGCTGAGTTACTTAGCCAAACCTCTACACTCCCCAAGTTGACACAATGTATCAGCCATAACATTTACCTATGGAACTAAGTCTTCCACCTCGGTGGCTAGAGTCAAAGGGATGCTTGTCCTAGCATATCGGAACTTCGCTACTGTTTTTTTTTTTAATTTTATTTTAAAAGACTAAAGAATGGAGACATATGAACCAGAATAAGCCATAAACAATACAGAAAATACAAAATTATACAGAATATAGTAGGGAATTACCGCTGGACGTTGTATTACATAATGTCAACTTCACATTAGTTAACACAAAAACATTAAAGGAAATACCAAATTATAGAGAAGATAGTAGGGAATTAGCACTGGATGTTGTATTACATGTTATCTTCATATTAGTTACCACAAAAACATTAAAGGAAATATCAAATTATAGAGAAGATAGTAGGGAATTTGCACTGGATGCTGTATAATATAAAGTTATCTTCACTTCTGTTAATACAAAAACGATTGAGGAAATACAGAATTATAGAGAGCATAGAAGGGAATTAGCTCTGGATGCTGTCCTACATAATGTTACCTTCGCCTTTGTTACTCAGTTACACAGATGATGGCCCATTTGATCATTCAATTTTCCTCCTCCCTCATCTCTGCTGCCCTACCACTCAGTCAGTCATCTTCCCTGTGATAACAACTGTACTCCTGGGTTTATCTATACCCCTGGACTCTCACCTTGGGAAGACATATAGCTGCCTCAGACTATACCATAACATGCATGGATGTATACAAACTGCCATGGTCAGAGGTGGAAAAGCACACATGCTCACAGCGGACTGCCTGGCTCCACCCTGTCGCTGTGCTATGGGTGGGGGCGGGTCCAGTCCGTGAGGTGCCCTCAGCAGGGCCCTCAGCAGAGCAGCCGCGGGGCCCTCAGTGGAGCAGCCGCGGGGCCCACAGTGGAGCAGCCGCGGGGCCCACAGCGGAGCAGCCGTGGGGCCCATGGCGGAGCAGCTGCGGGGTCATGCAAGGTTCATATGTGCAAGCTGTAAGGAGACCTTCTTGGTGCATACATTAATAGTTCGGGGTGAGTCCTGAAGACTGTGGATTCGTCTCATTGTTGCCAGGAACAGGCGGTGCTTGCTCAAGCTGCCGAGACTCAAGGTGCTCCTGGAGAGAGTTCAGGGTGGGAGCTGAGTTCCAGCAACCCAGCTCGTGCTTCCTGCCTGATGTTGGAGTGAGAAAGGCATGGAGCCATGCAATCCACCTCCATCTGCATCTTTCTCCCATTGCGGTAGCTGGAGCCCCCGTGCACTCCTTGGCTGGATCCCTGGGAGCCGCTGCAGCTCACCGCTGAGGTTCCCCGCTGCTCTCCGCCGGTAGTTGCTCACCCAGCTGAGAGGCAGGGGGCCACCATCTCGAGGCAGATGCAGAGCCGGGTGTGGTGCGCTGTGTACTAGTTGCACTGATTTCTCTCCAGGCACTGATTAGGAAGGTTGCCACAGGGTGGGGACTCTGCCCCAGTAGCTGTTGCAACCTCTCATTCTCACACTGGGTCCGACAACTGCTACCGACCGCCATTGCCTCCTTTCCTGGCTGCGCCCTCCTCTCCCCAGCCCTGGACCAGCTCTCGGAACTCCGCTCTCCCCTGGCCAAGTCGGGAGGCTTCCGTGAGCGTGGGTCTCCGAAACTGAAGCTTTCGCTACTGTTAAAAGGGTCACCCCCTTCTGTCTCCCTCGGAGGCAGGAGCCTCACTGAAAAGAGCAGACTTAGCCCCTACGCCTTGTTTTGTTGCCCTTCTGCACTTGTACTAGCCACTTAAAAAAGGGGAACCTTTTGATAATTGCACAGTGTTATTATTTTCTTGGGGATACATCTTTGCAGTTTAAGCCACCAGAGATCCTTTCATGCTTTTTAAAAACCTTTCTAAAAATAATTATATACTACACTTGTGAGCTTTGGGTCATTAGGTGGTCAATAACACTTGATCTTTGTCCTTCAAGGACTTAACCCTTGCAGTTTGCAGTGACTTCACTTGGGCTTCAAGGCTCATCCTGTATACTTTATTGCAATTTTGAGGAAGTGTGGGTCAGGGTTCGGTAAATAATGGGAGGGGACAGCTCCACATTTGCTTCCCAGCGAGCTGACATAGCTGCACAGCTCCTTCACATTGGTTCAACTTTAGAGATTTGTTGGTCTGTGCTGACTTTTATCCTACACTTCCCCCACACTTGTATGTTTGTGTGTGTGAAAATGGCAAACTTTAGTGATGTGAAGACCTGTGTAGCAAAATTGGTTCTTAGAGGGCTACTTTGTATGTGTTTTGCACAACCTAGGGAGTGTACAAAATAAGAGTAAAAAAGTGTTAGTACAAAAATCTCTGTGACTTATATGCATTATCTCTCAGCTTTATTTTATAGCATTTACTTGTCACAATGAACTTCTCAGCAGTTTATTTTGGTGATAACAGATGTGACACAACAAGGTATTAGTAGTTATTTTCTTTGGAATGAACTTCGTATCAGGTCATGCTTTGTTTACAGAGAAAGTTCAGTTTGCATATGCAAATAGGAGTGGCTTTCACTGCTCAGGAGGATGAATGAACTTCAAATGTTTTGACAGTTTCACACTCCACTTTTGAGAAACCCACAGATTTACACGTGCTAGCTGTTACAGTGTTCGCTCTATGCGGCACGGATTTGCTGGCTAAGCAGTTGAGCTGCTCTGGTGGGGAGACCACTCCAAAGTTCATCAGCTTTGGCAGCAAAAGAATTAGAACCATCATGAGCCCTCTTGGTTTCCTCTGGTCTACAGAGTGATTTTCAGGGCATCAGGTTGTCCTGCCTTGATTCCAGGACTACTGTGAATCTAAAACCTAAGAGAGATTAAACATCAGCACCACAAAGCGCTGACCCAGTGGGTCTAGCAAAAAGTCTGTTGTACCACAAATAATTCCTTCTACAACACAGACGTGGGAAATACTTACTGTGAAATTCTATCCTTAGAACACTGACTTCACAGGATAACAGCTCACCAGGAAGAGGCGTTGTGGTCTGTTTAGTGTCTTGGTGGCTTGATCTTATATTAACCCACAAATAGGGCAGCCAAAATCTTACTGGCTCATAGGACATGTGGAGTATTTTCATTTGGGAGGAGAAAATAAATGAAAGACAGAGGAAAACAATTTTTATAGATTTTTTTCAGGGAAAAGAAGCTTAAGCAATCCTAGAAAATCCTTTTTTGGGGGTTTGTTATGTGGTGTTAATTTGATTTTAAAGTTCCCTTCATCCATTTGCTTACTTAAAAGTTGAAGATAATTTTATTATTTGTTGTTAAATCAAGTAATTAGACAATAGGCTTCTGCCTCATTATCCAATTGAAAACCCTTATGTGTTAATGCATTTAATGTCTTCTTCACCAGCTCTCTGGTGTCTGTATCTGTTTAAATCCTTCTACACTTACTAAAAATTTTCAAAGTAGCTTGTATTCTTTTCCTCAGAGTTTTTAATTGTATTCACACTGTTATCACAATGAAGGGAAAAAGCCATCATAAATGTATAGGAAAAAAATTAAGAAAATGCCAAAATACTAAAATGGATATGTTAAGGTAATAGAATTAGAGGTGGACTTTTCCTTTTTATAATTTTCAACTTTATTATTTTTGAACCATTTAATAGTAGAACAATTAGTCTGTTAAAATGAAAATACACATTTGCACCTGTCCACAATGGGTTACTTATATCAGATCAGCACTGTTGTCAAGAACAGATACAAGTCTGTGAGTAGCTGTTTAAAGTCATCAGACAGTAGCAATGTGCCAGAGCCTGAGGGGCAGAGACAGGCAGGGAGAAGCACAGAAACACACTGATGTGATCCTGAGTAGTTCTGCTACTTTCCCTCTTCAGTGTTGGGCAGGACTGAGAGCTGGGCAAAAAGTGTTGACTATGTGATTTCAGCTTTTCATGGAGTTAGGGAGGCACAAACAAACAACCAAACAAACACTGGAATTTAGAATCCACCAAGGAAGAGAGTGATGGTAAATACCCGAGTAGAAACTTTGAAACTTTGCTGCTCTCTTATGAGTATGGTCTCTAATTGCATCCATTTACCTACAAAAGCCTCAAGTTTATCTTTCTTTATAGCTGAGTAGTACTTCGTTGTATAAAAATAGCACATCTGTTTTATCCATTCCTCAGTTGATGGGCATTTGGGTTGTTTCCAAGATTTAGCTATGACAAATTATTCTGCTATAAAATGGGTGCACATATATCATTGTTATATGATGTTTTTAATTCTTCTGGGAAAATACCCAGAAGAGGAATAGCTGGGTTAAGTGGGACTTCTAATCCTAGGAACCTCCACACTGTTTTCCACAGTGGTTTCACCAGTCTATACTCCCACCAGCAGCAAATAAGGGCTCCTTTCCCCCCACAGTCTCACTAGCATTTGTTATTGGTTGATTTCTTGGTGCTAGCCATTCTTTCTGGGGTGAGATGGGATCTCAGTGTTGTTTTAATTTGCATCTCTCAGCTTGAAGGGGAGAGACAGGGAGGGAGAAACACAGAACACACTGAAGTGATCCTGTCGTTGCACTTTGTTAAAGATAAGGTAGCTGAGTGTTCTGTTCCCTTCTGGTTCATAAGAAGTGTATCTTTTTATGGATATTTCTTCTCTGATTTGCCTTTCTCCCCCTGGTGGTGGCTTCATGATTCTCTGACTCCTTCCCAGTAAGCTCTACCTTTGGAGGCCATTTCTAGCTGTGTTGAAGAAGATACTCCAAACCTCATCTCCTTCTCTCTTACCTCCTGTTTCCAAGATAATTTCCTGCTCTTGGGGCTAGAATATACTATTTGGCAGGAATATGTAAAGTTAATTCTATTTTATAGTTTACCATACTTGGGAAGTCACTGTTCCTCAACAGAGTAGACTTTGGATGGGTAGCTTTATTTCTAGTCTTTTTCAGTTGCGGAGTAATTGGGGACTAATACAAGTGACCCAAGCACAGTTTCCTTCTGAGTCTAGAAGTAGCTTTGGCATCTTCCTCAGCATCACATTCATGGCAGCTGTCATCCAACCATTGGTATTACTGTGCAAATAAAGGCTTAGGTTTTATCCTTGAGGCAGATTGTCTCTAGAATTCCAGAGTGATATCTAATAACTGGTTTTCTGTTGCTGCTCAGTACATCTGTGGAAGAGAAGTATGAAAGGTATGTGGGCAAGAGAATTGGTGAACTGGTTGCAGTTACTCACACTTTCGTTTAACCTAAAACTACGTCTACATGTTCACACTTTTCTGTCCTAAGTGGAGCATATGATACAATGGACTTTGCTCTAATGTGCTCCTATTGTTGAAATGTGTTAGTTGAAATCCCTGATTATGAAGTTTTAAAATCTAGTGTTCTTTACGAGACTGTATGCGGTCAAACCCAACCTCCCTCCTCCTTGGAATAGCACCTCATCAAGGTGCACCAGCTATAGTTCTGCTCTGGACTGCTGCTCTGCTGCTTCTGGTGGTTTATGTGGTTTTCCCGGGGCAGCGCATCCAGCTAGGGCCACCTGGGTGCTAGCATCAGCAGCGCTTTCCAGCCACGCCAGAAAGTAGGAACGGAAGGCTTCGAATTAAAAAAGTTGTGGTAAAAGTATGTTATGTGCTTGTACGAATCTGCCAAAGTGAAAAGTATTAATCTGTAGAGAATGTGAAAAAAAATTATGGTAAAGTATACACAAAACAAATTTTGTCATTTTAGCTTTCTTTTTTTTTTTTTTTTTTTTTTTTGTCTTTTTGAGACAGAGTCTTATGCAGTTCAGGCTGGCCTTGAATGAACTCACTTTGTAGCCCAGGCTGGCTTTAAACTTCCAGTGACCCTCTGTCTTAGCCCCTGAGCACTGAGATTACAGCTGTGCCGCGCCACGCCCAGCCATTGCAGCCATTTCCAGGTGGCTAACACTTTTTTCTTTTTTGCAGTACAGGGGAGGGAACCAAAAGCCTTTGTACTGTTATACCCTGTTTGTTTTTTTCTTTCCTTTCCCTACCTCCTCCGCCTCTTCCTCCCCTTCTTCCTTCTCCTCCTCCTCCTCCTCCTCCTCCTCTTTCTTCTTCTCTCTCTGTCTCTGTCTTTCTATCTTTCTTTGACACGGTGTCTCGTTAAATTGCTAAATTGCCCAGACTGTCTCACTCATGACCCTGCTTCCTTAGCCTCCCAGTGTGGAATGTTAAGTATATTCACAATGCTGTGCGATCATTCTCATCTTGTGAAATTGAAACTCTGTGCACATGAAAAAATAACTCCCATTCTCTCCTCCCTCCAGCCCTCGACAACCCCCGTTCTACTGTCTTGTGAATACAAGTCCTCCTAGTTCCTCATCTATGCCGAGTCATATAGTATTTGTGACTTTGTGACTGGCCTCTTTGGTATAACGACCCCAGAGCTCACGCATGTTGTACCATGCATAAGATGTTCTCTTCTTTTTAAGGCTGGTTGATAACATTTCATTGTATGTATATGTCATGGTGTGTTCATTCATTCATCAGTCAGTGGATACTGTGTGGTTTCCACCTTTTGTCTGTTATGAATTACACTTTGTGAAAATAAGTATAAATATTTCTTCGGGACTTTGCTCAGTTCTTTTGGGTGTACACTCAGAAGCAGAATTTTGGAATGGTGATTTTTGAATATTTTGTGGAACTGGTAGAGTGTTTCTCACATTCCTACCAGTGGTGCACAAGGCTCTCACTTTCTGTATTTCCTCGCCAACTGTTGTTCATAAAAGTTTTAAAAGTTTAACATATTTTAATAGTAAATACAAGAAAAATACAAAAGACAGGAAGCGTCACAAATGTGAAGACTTAGGAAAGCATCGTGAGTGGGTGTACCCTCCTGTGCGAGAAAAACACCGAAACAGGCTTGCAAGAGGAAATTCATTTGCTTTTAAAAAATCCAAAATGTTTGCTTTGTCCACAAAATTTAACATGTTTCTTTATAATTGTTATAAAGTTGAGCTGTTGAAACTTGTTCATGGAAATATTTTGACTTTAATTAATGCTTTATATCCTGCATTTATATTAAAAATTCACACACAAATAAAAATAGAAAATTGGCCACTCTCTGATTTCTCTTCCCTGGTTTTTCCACTTGCAGTGATGTAATTAGGCACTTTTCTACCCCATGGGGAAAGATACACAACGTTCAGAACTACCAATAACAGGAAGAAAAGAAAAGTGTTTCACTGAGAATGAAACGCTTCCCAAGCCGGGTTGGTCTCCACCCAGTTAGACACCTTTTGGGGTAATTATTCCATATTTGGCACGGAGAGCACACAGTTGGGGATCTTCAGACAGGCCAACAGCTTTGGCCTCGTTTGCCTTGTGCAAAGCATCAATAGCTGCACTCTGCAAGCACAGTTTCTCACACCAGAGGCTGGAAGGACAATTCGTACATCCCAAGTTTCCTGTCATGATGGGGTTTCCTCACCCCTCCAGTAAAGGGAGCACGCTTGCCAGTGGCTTCTGTGCCCACTGTTTTCCTACTTGCTTTGCTGTGGGTGGGTTCTCTGGCAGTCTGTTTCACATGCACTGCGGGATGGGGCCCTCCTTAGATTCCTGTGTCCTCCCCTGTCGGAGTGTGGTGAGTAAGAGGCCCTGCAGGCATTAGAGTGACTGCGTGAGGGGCCTGTGAACCTCCTTCTCCTTTTGGATAGCAGCTATATTAATGGGTATAAGGTGGTGACAAAAGCCTTTTTGTTGAGCTAATAATATCTTACTGTATTTAAAGTTATTTTCCACTGCTTACATACATGCAGAAGACTGAATCTACACCCATACTGCTCACCGTGCACTAAAATAAAATAAAAACCAAAGCTCTAAATGTTAAAACAGAAACACTTAATCTGCTAGAAGATAAAATGAGTAAAACTCTTTTTACAGAGGTGTTGGTAAAGACTTTTGTAACAGATCTCTAATTGTACCAGAAATAATATCAAGAATCAACAAATGGGACTATACAAATTAAAAAGCTTCTTCGGTATGGCAAAGGAAACAACAAATAGAATGAAGAGACAAAATGCAAAAGGGAAGAAATTCTTCCAGCTACTCTTCAGGTAGACGGCTAACATCTAAAATAAATAAAGCACTAAAAATTTAGGTCCCCCCCATGAGTTAAAGGCCTGAGAAAAAATGGGCAAGACATCTGATGAGAAGTAAAAATGGCCAATAAATACATGAAAAATGTTTAACATCTCCGGCCATAAAAGAAATGCAAATTAAAGCAACACTGAGATTCTGCCTAACTCCAGAAAGAAAGGCCATCATCAAGAAATCAAATAATAACAAATGCTGGGGAGGCTGCTGAGAGAAAGGAGCCCTTCTACATCACTGGTAAGGGTGTGAACTAGAACAACTACTATGGAAGTCACTGTGGAGATGCCTCAGGAAAATAAAATAGAAATTCCATTTGAGCCAGCTGTTCCCCTTCTGCTGATCATCCCCAAAGAGTGAAAGACATCGTATTATAGCGATGCATGCACACCCGTGCTTGTAGCAGCACAGCGCATAATAGCTGAACTCTGGAAGGGGCCTGTATGTCCACAGATGCATGGATGGAGAAAACGTGGCTTCTATATGCAATAGCGTACTGTGTGCCATAAAGAAAGGTAAACTTGAGTCATTTGTAGGAAAATAGATGCCCCTTCAGACCGTAATGTTAAGTGAAATAAATCAGACACATACGCTAAAATATTGCATGGTTTCCCTTCTACGAGAAAACCCAAGTATAAATAATGTACAGACCAAAACGAAAGATGGGCGATAGGAATCAGAGAGACTTTTCCAAACGGGAAAGGCATCTGCAGCTGCAGCGCAGGCTGAGGGAGGGAGATGAAGCAGAAAGAATGAGGGTATGTTATGTACGTGTACTAGCTGCCCGTGACAAATGCAATCACTGGATCCTCAGACACATACTAAGAGAAAATTCAAAAAGTTACTTTTCTACAATTGTTACAACGTATGTAAGTTGGGCATCAGATACAACCAAGTTCATCATGCCGTTACTAGTCACCATGATTTAAATCTCTATTTAAATAGTCTATTTTAAAAAACTTCATATCAATTGCTATGTGATAATTGGCTAAGCATGGTACTCTGGGACTTAAATGAGCCCTCAAATGATATTTCTGCTTTACTGAAGTTAAGGTCTTAATAAATTTTGTAAATTATGGCAAGCAAATGTATCAGAGGTCACAGTAGAATCATCATACCTGCCAAATTCAAATGATCATATTTAAAGAGATGAGAGCTGTGCTATAAACTTCCAGGCTGTTTCAGAAGATGTATCTTTCTGCAGCTGCAAGGCTAGAACTTCTCTCAGGCCCATGGAACAGACTCCATGTTCTGAACAAGTTAACAAGTCCCTCAGCAAGGTGGGATGACCGCCGTGCTGCCACACAGACATTTCTTGTGTAAATGTTTCTTTTGAATTTTGAAGATTATAGACATCTAAAAAGGAACATAAAAAACCCAACCACTGACTTTCATTTGTTTCAGGACTGTTTAAGAATTCCAAGAGGTTTTTAAATTCAAAACTCCATCATTATCTGTAAAGAATTTTAGCTATTCTTGGAGTCGTAAATTGGCTATATTTTGGAGCGATGAATCAAAATGGAGGGCTGGCTTGCCACAGCTGGGTCTGTAATCAGGCGCATTGTCCCCTTTTTGGCAGTGAGAGGAGGCTGGGGCAGGACACAAAAAGCACCCTTACCTGCCTTCACCCGGTGGGAGAGAGGGAAACATTTCTTCGGTGTTTCCCAAGTAGGTGAGCCACAATCCTCCCTTCCCAACATGGTGCTCTGTGTAGTTCTGCCTCCTACCTTTAGGGCTTCGTGACCTTGACCAGGGTAGGAAGGCCCCCCCAGGTGAGTTGGAAAGGTCTCCTAGTGCCTGTGGTTCTGAACAAACTAAAGTTTGAATGCAGAGGAAGTCGTGAGAACCTACAGACTACTATGAAAATTGAAAAGTCTCTTTTTCCTCAGGTTTCACTTTAAATTGGAAATAAACTTGAATGTAGGTTTTTAACAGGTCTTCGTATGATGAAACATTTCAAACACATACTTCACAGATGGAAAAATACTGTTCACACTAGTGTATCAAGCGCTCAATTTTACCCACTGCCGACTTCTGCCCTTCGCCTTTCCTCTACACCCCCTTCTGTTCCCTGCTTCTGCTCAGTAATCTTGACAAATGGATGAAATAAACGTACGCCTTAAAAGCTTTGCTCAATGAAACTTTGATGATTGCTGTTATGGTTGGAGCGATAAGTCTTGGTCTATATTTTATCTTGACACTGTTATCTAGAGTCCTGTGAATGCAAACTCTTAATGTATTATCAATTGAGATTTAAAATAAGTCAGCTAACCTCAAAGTACCAGCCAGTCCTCCATTCATTCAATGAACATCTAATGAAAACTAACTATGTTCTAAGTACGTTTCAAGCAGTCTTTCAGCATTGGGAAGAAAATAGTGAACAAAAGCCAACAGACATTTTGCCTTAATGGAGACAAGCTATCCTGGAGAGAGAGAAGCCGTCAGAACAGCTAACTGGGCAACTGCTATCTGAGCGGGAGGTGAGGGAGGAGGCTGACAGATTGTTTAGGGAGAGCATAAGGACGTAGGTTTTCGTGGGCAAACTGGCAGCAAGGGTGTGTAGTCGGTCTGAGGGGCAGAGCAAATCTGATCAAGGTGAATTGGACTAGAAGAGGAGACTGTGTCTGTAGCTTTTTCATAAGCTGAATTCTGTGCAGTCATTTAGAAAACAATAAATTTTTTTCCCTCAAATCTAATGAGAATGCACTTGGCATATGTACTTTTTCAAGTTGTTCTATTGAAGTCTTCCTTTCCAAGAGAAATGTTTTTGATATTCTCCTTTCTTGGAAGATCTGCCAGCCAGAACTTCAATGAACTAGCAGATATTTTCACACAAACCTGATTTTCAACCTTGCTTTTTATTGGAAGTTAATATATGTATTAATAACAGAGCTGTTTACCTTCTCAGTTTTGTTACAGAGCACTGAGAAATTATCTACTGCTTTGAATGACTTCCTAGGTTACTGCAGTGCATTAGGCTACGTAGATTCTGGGAGCCATCTTTATTACAATCCTGCTCTCTTACAGAGAAAATTGCATTGGGAGCTTCCAGACATACTTTAAATATCTATATAATCTGCTTTATTTTATCATTGCCTTTTCAAATAAAATTAGATTTGAAAAACAGTTACTTTGCTTCTGGTCAAATCTTGCTGTACAATGATTATTGATTCCTTTAGCTGGGCTGTGGTGGTTCAATAATGTCTTGGGACTAATGCATTCCTTTTCAGGGCTTCAGGGTGTGTTTATTATACAACATGAGGCTTCACAAAGGAGAGAACAGAGGGGTGAACTTATGAGTCATAATTTTCAATCATTCTCACCCAAGTTCAAATTCAGTGCAAGCTGGTATAAGTGGCAAGTCATAGTTTTTCAAGAAATTTAGAGGAAGGACAAAAATTAGTATCAGTCTATGAGAGACAATTGTATATTCCAGGAATGCAGAAGCAAAGAAACTAAGGGCATTCATGGGCACTTCATATAAAACTTGCATAATAAGTTTCAGAAATCTTTGTTTTCACTTTTTGTTCATTTACTTGAAAATATTGATTAGATACATATGATGAAATTATTGATTAGATGCATATTATGAAGCTATAACTGTACTGGAGAGACAAAGGAATTGTAAGACATGTTTTTGCCTATGAAATGATTTCAGAACAATGCAAGACACCTTCCACAGACTCATCAAATAGCTTTGAGCATTTGTGTTGTCAGACAGTATATAAAGAGATATAAAACATTCCTTTATAGAGAATATGATAGTTTTTCCTAGAAAGGTTCAAACCAAATTACAAGTAAACACTGTAACTTCTGGTATTTATGTGACTAAATTACAAATGATGTTTTTAATACTGTTGATAAGGGCTTTTGGGGTCAGTGGTGAAAAAGCGAACAATCAACTAGATATCTTGGTTCTGGTTTTAGATTCAGTGATTTTGAACACATGAAATGACTCTGACCAAGGCGACCAATTACAGACCGGCATGTCTGAGGCACGCTGCGTTTTCAGCGTATCTTGGCGTCACTTTTCAAAAGGAAAGAGGAAAGAGGGTGAGTGACGAAAGGGGGCCATGGCTTCCATTCCCCAAAGTTAAGCATCCTATTAAGTAAAAACAAACAAACGAAAGCACAGTTTCCAAGTCAGTCTCCCGGCTGGTTGAATGCTTGGGATTTTCAGTCTTTCAAAATAGGTGGAAGGATCTCAAGTTCAACTGCAGCCTGGGCAAGTTAAGGAGATTTTGTTTCAAAATAACATACAAACCCGGACTGGGGTGTAGCTAGCTCAGTGCAAAGGCCTTGGCTGCAATCCCTAGTACGGCAAAAAAGAAAGAAAAATAGTCACTGATTTTGACATTTAAATCCTGGTTAAGCTGATTTTCTTTCATTAGAAAGAGATTAACATTTTTTTTCATCTTTTAATAAACACATACCCTGACTTATGATTCAAAGAAATTGCTTCTGCACTTCTGGCCCACAGCCTGCCCAAGGCTGAGGTGTGGAGCTGCCCGCCTGCCCTCCAGGAGGCGGGGGTGGGCCTTGGGCCTAGGCACAGGCGCAGACGTAATAGAGACGCAACTGGGTTTAGTATTCGTGGGTAGAGGAAAGAGAGAAAGTGCGTGTGTCGTGGTGGATTTGCTATAAACTGCGGAGTGTATACATCCTCCTTGTTTCATCTGCTCTGCCAACGCTTTTAAATGCCAGCCTGCCCTGAATGATAATGATCCTTGGGAGCTGCGGCAGGCCTCTCCTCAGCCACAGGAAAGCCCAGCGCGGCATCAGCATCTCCGCGCTACATTTAGCTGATGGGCTAGAGAAAAGAATCACTTTGTTGCTCTACTTCCTTCTTCGAATTTTGTCCTCATTTAACTTTTTACAGAGGGTTTCCTGGTTTACTTATTTAAAGATAAAATTTATCAGATTTTTTTTCATTGGGAAAGTAGTACATAGCCCTTAGAGACAAATACAGAGAAGCAAAAATGTCGCCCCAGTCGGGTAGGGACTGTGCACACACATTGTACTCTGTGCCTAGCACAGGTTTAGCGTGTTAGTGTGTTGATATTTTCCCTCAGCATGTCCTGACCCTACCCCACGTTCTTCCCGGAAGGGTAATTTATTTAATGAGCCTGCTATTTTTGTGATATTCTTTCCATTTGTTTGTTATAAACAATCCTTCAGCAACATCTTTGCGCCTAATGTTTTCCTTGTTTAGAAGCGTTTCCTTACGATTCTTTTTTTTGAATTGGGTAAGTTTCTTAATTGGGTAGGGATTGAAGTTTCTGAACATCTCTAAGGTTCTTGATTAGGGTCATTTTCAAAAATATTGTCCCTCTTTACACTCCCACCCCCATGGGAGAGGTTCTTGGAAGTTTGAGGGCGGCAGTGCGCAGTGGGCCCTGAGTTTGGTGCAAGTCCTGGCGCGGGTGGAGGCGGAAGGGTGCTCTGTGTGTGGGTGCCCGTGGAGCTCTGCCCTGCATCTTACACTAGGCGACCTTGAGCCCGCACAGTAGATCTGTCCTTCGGCGCTGCTGCAGACCGTCCTGTAGCAGCGTTAGCTTTTGCAGTTGCCCTTCGCAGTTCCACGGGATTACTTTCTTTATTGATGATATCTCCCACTGTTCTGTCTTTGAATTGTTTTAAAAAATTACAGAGTGGGTCAAGGGCGAGTAGGGTACAAAATGCAAACAATGAAAGAACTCCTCCAGGTCGTGATTTGGGAAAAGCGTAAGAGTTTGGTGATCACAGGGAAGCTAGCTTCTATTGGAAATCTAGGTTTCATGTGCAGAGAAGCCCCACCTACTTTGAAGTGTTACATGAATACACTTTGTAGACTGGGAGAAAACATTTAACTCAATAAAAGAGTTGTCAGTGGCAATGACTTGAACATCTAAATCTTCATAACTTGTGAAGAAGAAATAATGTATTTATAAAATATTCTGCTCTTGACAGAGGAAGCTTTGATCAGATTTTGTCATTGATCTATGCAGCGTGAAGAAAGTTTCAAACACTTTTCAAAGCCGTAGTTGTGTCTAGTGAATTCTCAGAACAATACCCAAAACCTCACCACCTATGTTCTCACGAGCGTTAACAATTCATTGCAACAGGCCAGGGTGAAAGCACCCTAAAAGAAGGAATGTTTGCTTTAATTTTTTTAAAATTTTAACTTATCCAGTAGGATTCTTTGGGGAAGAGCTAGAACTTACAAATGATAGAAGGAGGGGAAATATTTTATCAGAATAATTGGGCATTATAACAAACATCCTGATAGAGATCCTTTTCTGTTTTCTTTAAGTTTTAAAAATTTAGCCAGGTGTGGTGGCACTTTTCTGTAATCCCAGCACTTGGGAGGCTGAGGCAAGAAGGTTGCTATGAGTTCAAGGCCTGCAGGGCTATCTAGTGAGTTTAAGACCAGCCCAAACCACACAGTGAGATCCTTTCTCAAAAAAATTAATTGGCACATTGTTATACATATTTCTGGAGTACAGTGAATACTTCAATATGTGTATACAATGTGCAGTGGCCACATAAGGGTAACTGGCATGTCATCACGCCAAACATGTATTAATTACTTGTGTTGGAAACAATCAAGGTAGTCTTTCCTACTTATTTTTAAATGCCCACCTAATTGTTGTCAACCACAATCACCCCGCTATGCTGCAGAATAGTAGACACCACTTTGCTCATTAACTACCTTCCCTCAACCCCCCCTGACACCCCTGCCCCTGGTTTCCACTATTTTAGTGTCTAGTTCTGTAAGATCAACATTTTAGTTTCCACATGTAAGTGAAAACGTGATAATTGTCTCTCTGAGCCTGATTTACTTTTTTAATGTAGTATCCTCTAGGTTTATCCATGTTGCTGCAAATGACAGAACTATATTCTTTTAATGACTGGATAATATTCTATTATGTACGTGTGTCACTTTTTTATTCATTTGTTTACTGATGGACATGGATTGATTTCACATTATGGTTATTGTGAGTCATGTGGTAACAACAATGGAGTTTCTCTTTGATACACTGCGTTCATTTTCTTTGCACACAGACCCAACAATGCAATTGTTGGACAATGTGGGAGCTCTACATCTAATTTTTCAAGGAAACTCCATTCTGTTTTCCACAATGGCAGTATATGAAAGTTTACTTTCTTCACATGCTCTGCAACACTTTTTAAAATAATGCTCATTCTGAAATACAGTGAAATATTTCAGAATGACCTCTGTGGTTTTGCATTTCCCTGATAATTGGTGATGTTGAACATTTTTATGTTTGGTAATTTGTATATCTTTTGAGACTCCATTCAGATTATTTTCATGTTAGACTTATCAGCCAATTTTAATATTATTAACTAATATTAATATTAGCCAATTTTAATATTAGATTATTATTTTATTGTGTTGTGAATTTCTTATATATTCTGGATATTAACCCCTTGACAAATGAATAATTTGCATATTTTTTCCCATTCTGTAGGTTGTTTCTTCATTGTGTTGACTGTTTCCTTTGCTGTGGAGAAGATTTTTAGTTTCATATAATCCCATTTGTCAATGTTTGCTTTTGTTGCCTGTGTTTTAGGGGTCATATTAAAAAAAATTTGAATGTAGGTTAATGTCTTGAGGCATTCTTCATGTTTTCTTCTAGTAGTTTGATTGCTTTAGCTCTGACACTTAAGTCCTTGATGCATTATAAATTGATTTTTCCCCCAGAATCATTTATTGAAGAAACTATCCTTTCCCATTGTATGTTTTTTGTGCTTTATTGAAAATCAGTTGGCTATAAGTAGGTGGGTTTATTCCTTAATTTCCTACTGCGTTCCACTGGTGTGTGCGTCTATGTTTGTGCCAGTACCACGTGGTTTTGGTTATTGAGGCTGCGTAGTATGTCTCCAAGTCAGACAGTGTGAAATGCTTCTACTCTTTCCTTCTTGTTTGTTTGTTTTGGATTACTTTGACTATTCTGCATCTTTTTTATTTTTTAAATTTTATTTTAAAGACAAAAGAATGGAGACATGTGAACCAGAAAAGCCATAAACAATACAGAAAATACAAAGTTATACAGAATATAGTAGGGAATTAGAACTGGATGTTGTATTACATAGTTATCTTCACATTAGTTAACACAAAAACATTAAAGGAAATACCAAATTATAGAGAAGATAGTAGGGAATTTGCACTGGATGCTGTATAATATAAAGTTATCTTCACTTCTGT
>PVLD010024107.1:0-26082 GCA_004027595.1 Dinomys branickii | reverse complement strand
CTTATTTCTGCTTTAAGCTCTTTTATGGCCTGTTGGAGTTGTTTCATTTCGGATGCAATCGTTTCATAACTTGCAGGTATGTGATTTCCTGGTTCCCCTGTATCCTCACATTCAAAACTTGTTCTGGGTGGGGTTGAGTTTTGAGACTGCGTTTTGTTCCTCTGTTTTCCCATTTTTGGGTATCAGATTCAAAATGTGGGGCTATAAATTCCACAGACAGTTGAGCAGGCAAAGGTCTGCTGCAGAGGCTGCTCCAATGGTTACTTCTCTTTGGGAGAATGTCCCTTAAGCTGTCTGCTTAGATTTCCGCTTCTACTCCCTACCCCAAGACCTGGCCGGGGCAAATAAACAGCTTGCCACCCCAGGATTCTTGCAGATAGGCCACTCAGGTGTTCCTTCCTGGGTGGAGCTCCTTCCCCCCTCACAAAACCCGTTGGGGCGCCTAAGTAGGTCTTCCCACCCGGGAGATCCCGCAGTCCTTAAGGCTGCTTTGATGTCTCTTGCTGGGCTGAGCTTCTTCCCAATTCAGGAAAAACCAGTTAGAGTGCGCACTTAACTCACCCTGTGATCATGCAGACAGGAGTGCCGTTCAGATGTTTTTCCCGGGATGGAGATTTTCCCCGACTCAGAAATCCCGTCGGCCGGTCACTGTTGCTCCAGTTCACGCAGCGCTGGCTGCGGGGGTGGGGTTCTGAGCGGGATCCCGGAGCGCTGCCTGGTTTGGTGCAGTTTGTCCCAGTAGCGCATTCTCTGTCGGGTTCAGGAGCTGAAGCCGTTCTTCCCTCCACACTCGCTCTCTTGGCTGGTCGTCTTCTTCCCGGAAGTCCTTATTTCTGTCTTCATATTGCTATATTTCATTGTTTGGATGGTAATCCTCTGGGAGGTTCTCTCTCTGCTGCCTACCCGGTCGCCATCTTCCCGGAAGTGAGATATTTTTATTTTCAAAGATAAAGAATGAAAACACGTTAACAAACAGACATAAACAAAACAACACCCAAACAACAGAAGCAATACAGAGCTTCAGACAAGATGATAGGAAATTAACAATAGTTATTGTATTACATATTGTTATCTTCAAATTTGTTACTCAGTTAAACAATGATAGGTATGTAAGATTGATCAAACAACTAAACATTAACTATCCCTTTCAATAAAGGAGTAGAAGTCGGTAGTATGACTCTCTCAGTTATCCTGTGTGTGTACAAGACTTTTATCCTTGAGTTTTCTCTTTTTTAAGTTTAAAAAATGTACTTTTGAATAACATTTGTCAATTGTGCATGGTAATAGGGTTTAGTGTAATGTGTGAACACATACAACATACGCTGATCAAACCAGCTCCCTTTATCCACCCCCTGCCGCCCCCCCCCACACACATCTTGTCTGACCTCTGGGAATCATTGTTCTACGTTCAGGATAATTTTCACTTCCACATATGACAGAGAATGTGCGGGACTGACCTATTTCTGGGTGGAGTATTTCACTTAATGTCTTCCAATTCTACTATGTTTGTTGACAATTATACATTTCTGAATTTTGGAAACAATTTTTATGGTTTAAGTAAGTTATTATTTAGTGGTATCCATAATGTATAGAGAGGAAACAGTTGAAATAGTTCTATTTTAAATGGAGTAGGTAAAGAAGGGTGAGGTTTCTTACTGAAGCTGATAAAATACACTACCACTAGACTGTGAGAATTTATGTGCCTATAATAGAATTTATAGAGAAATTCCCAAAAGTGTTGTACAGAGAAATAAACAGGAAGGGTATCAAGAGATGAGTGGAGAGATGTATCAAGGGAGGAGGAAGAGAAGTGAAAACATAAGAAAGGAATTAAAATACATCATGAACATGTATGAATTTTCCACAAGAAATGTAAACATTGTATACTACATACATGTACTAATATACTAAAATTTTTAAAAATTATACAAAGATATATACTGGGGAAGTTATAAACAGATCAAAATATGTTTTAAAATTTTTAAACAACCTACAGAAAGAGAGGAGAAATAGAAACAAACAAAAAAGAAAAAACAAGAGAAAATTTCAGAATAAATTTTACATAGCAATAATTGTATTAAGAAATATAGATTGTCAGGGTGACTTTAAAACATAACTAAACATTAGGCCATCTACAGGTAGTTTAAAAAGTTACAGGACAACTACTCTAAATATTAATTTAAAAAGCATGACTGGTTATATTAATATCAGAGAAAGAAAACTTCAGAGCAAAGAATATTTCCAGATATAGAAAAGGACACTATATATTGATTTAAAAAGAAAAAGTTAACCCATCAAAACGTTTAGGAACTATACATGTGTGTACATCAAACAATAATGCTGGAAAAACTGCAAAGCAAAAGTTGACAGAACTGAAAGAAATAGAATAATTCATATTTATATTTGGAGACTTAAATACCCCTCACTCAACAACTGAAAGAACAGCAAGTCAGAAAATCACCAAGTTATAGGAGCTCAATACTCTCAGCCAACAGGATCTATTTGACATTTACAAAATACATTAACAACAGAATTCACATTCTCTTCCACTTACAACAGAACACATACAAGATAGAACATACCTTGCCCCATAAAGCACACCTCAGACTACTTAAAGGAATTGAAATCATGGGTATCTCCTCTGACCACATGCATTAACGTCAGAATCAAAACCATAAAGATCACAGGAAAGTCTTCTAATACTCAGACCTAAGCAACACAAATTTAAAAAGATCCATGGATCAAAAAGGAAGTTTCAAGGAAAATGTAATACTATGTTGGAGGTAGTGAAAATGATATCAAAATTTGAGAGACAGCTTATAAAACCATGGGAAGGAAAATGTAAAACAGTGTATATGCACAAAAGAAGAGAAAAATCAAATCAGTAATCAAGTCTCCTACCTAAAAAATGAAGAGAAAGACGAGCAAAAGAAATCAAAAACAGGAAAAATAAACAAACAAAAACTTAACACAAATAAAATATATAATAAAAATGATGGATAAATCAGTAAACTAAGAAAAGAAAAAAACTGGAGAAAATCAATGAAACAAAAAACTAATTCTTATTGCTGTTATTTTGCTATTGTTTAAAAAAGACGGGCTGGGGATATAGCTCAGTGGAATAAGTGCCTGCCTGGCAGGCGCAAGGTCCTGAGTTTGATCCCTGGTAGCACAAAAAATAAAAAATAAAAATAAAAAAGACAAAACTAGTTGTTTGGAAAGATCTGTAAAATTAATAAATCTAACAAAGAAAAAGATTCACATTAGCAATATAACACGTGAAAACAAGAATAACACTATGCCTTCTATAACATCAAAAGAAGAAAAAGCAAATATTAAGAATAATTCTGGACAGATAAATTTGACAGTTTAGATAAAATGGGTTAGTTCCTCAAAAATCACATGCAGTTACAACTCTCCCAAAAAGAAATATAATTTGAATTCACTATAACTAGTAAGGTATTGAACTCACAACTTTAAAAAAAAATCTACCTAAAAGAAATATCCAAACCCAAAGAGTCTCATTAGAGAATTCTACCAGACATTTACAGATGAACTAACAACAATTCTACCTGAACTCTTGCAGAAAAAAGAACACTCTCTATTTATCCCTAAAGCTTGTTTTCAAAACCAAAGACAACGCATAAAAGAGTAATAGTACACAACAATACCCCTCATCCATGTAGGTATAAAAATTCTTGCCAAAATATTAAGAGATAGACTAATAATACATAAAGGGAATTAACTGGTGCAGCCTGAGGGGTTTATTCTAGGAATGCAACGCTGATTCAACATGCAACAATCATGCTCTCTAGTCTGCCCCAGTACATGGGCTAAACAAGAAAAATGATCATATCCATTAATTCAGAAAAATTTTTGACAAAATTAAAATTCATTGATGACACTTCCGGGAAGATGGCAACCAGGTAGGCAGCAGAGAGAGAACCTCCCAGAGGATTACCACCCAGACAATGGAATACAGCAATATGAAGACAGAAAGGAGAGAGGTGTGTACCCTGAACCCAAGAAGGAACTGAGATGGGAACTGAAGCCCTAGGAAAGACGAAGCAAAACCTCTCCTGGAGGAAAGGATCGGAGGGCCGCCGTGGCACAGTCGCAGGGAGAAGAGAAGGAGAAAGAGGAAGCCACTGCTTCAAACACACTCTTGGCCCAAGCCCTCGTTCCAGCAATCGCAGCTTCAGCTTCGGAGACCCACGCTCATGGAAGCCTCCCGACTTGGCCAGGGGAGAGCAGAGTTCCAAGAGCTGGTCCAGGTCTGGAGAGGAGAGGGCGCAGCCAGGAAAAGAGGCAGTGGTGGTTGGGAACTGTTGTCAAATCCAGTGTGAGGATGAGAGGTTGCAACAGCCACTGAAGCGGAGACCCCACCCTGCAGCAACCTTCCTAATCAGCACCTAGAGGCAAGGTGGAGCCAGAGCAGCCAGTACATATCCCTCCACACCCAGCTCTATGCCTGCCTCGAGGCTGTGGCCTCCTGCCTCTCCACTGTGTGGGCGGCTGCCAGTGGGGAGCGGTGGGGTGCATCGGCACCCACATCAGAGCCACAGCAACTCCCGGGGTTGCAGCCAAGGAACAAACGGGAACTGGAGCACAACAGCAAGAGAGAGCTGCAGATGGAGGTAGAACACACGGCCCCACGCCCTTCTCACTCCAACATCAAGCAGGAAGCATGAACTGAGTTACTGGGCTTCAGCTCCCACCCTGAATGCCCTCTGTGAGCACCTTGAGTCTCGGTGGCCTGCACAATCACCACCTGTTCCTGACAGCAATGGGACGAGTTCACGGGCTTCAGGACTCATCCTAAACTACTAATACGAGCAACAAGAGTGTCTCCATACTGCTTGCATATATGAACCTTGTATGAACCCATGGCGACTGGGTAGGCAGCAGAGAGAGAACCTCCCGGAGGAATGCCACTCAGACATAGGAATATAGCGACATGTGAAGGACAGAAAGGAAAGAGGTGGATGTCCTGAACTCGAGAAGGATCTGAAATGGGAACTGAAACCCTCGGAAAGACTAAGCAAAACCTCTGGAGGAGGAGATCGGAGATCTGCCATGGCGCAGTTGGAAGGAGATGAGACGGAGAGGGAGGAGGTCGGTACTCCAAGCACACCCTTGGCCCACGCCCTCGTTTTGGCATTCGCAGCTTCAGCTTCCGAGACCCATTGCCCAGCTGCAAGGGGTGGGGAACGGTAATGCTGGAGATAAGAAGGAGGTGGGAGGAGAAGGGCCCCTGGCATCAAGGCAACGGGACAGAGCCAAAAGGGTCACAGAGGGCGCCCCATGGGGGCGCGTGCCCGCAGCTGCTCTGCTCAGGGCCCCGCAGCTGCTCCGCAGTGGATGCCACTGTGGGCCCCGTGGATGATCCACAGTGGGCCCCGCGGTTGCTCTGCTGTGGGCCCCACGGATGATCTGCTGTGGGCCCCGTGGCTGCGCCGCAGTGGGCCCCACGGCTGCGCTGCTGTGGGCCCCACTGCTGCTCCACTGCTGCTCTGCAGTGGGCCCGGTGGCTGCTCCACTGAGGGCCCCACTCGGCACCTCATGGACTGGACCCGCCCCAACCCACAGCACAATGACAGGGTGGAGCCGGGCGGTCCACTGTGAGCATATGTGCTTTCCCACCTCCAACCATGGCAGTTTGTATACACCCATGTATGTTATAGTATAGTCTGAGGCAGCTATATCTCTTCCCAAGGTGAGAGTCCAAGGATTTAGATAAACCCAGGAGTACAATTATTATCACAGGGAAGATGAATGATTGAGTGGTAGGACAACGGAGATGAGGGAGGAGAAAAACTGAATGATCAAAGGGGCCATCATCTGTGTAACTGAGTAACAAAGGTGAAGGTAACATTACGTAGGACAGCATCCAGAGCTAATTCCCTTTTATGTTCTCTATAATTCCGTATTTCCTCAATCGTTTTTGTATTAACAGAAGTGAAGATAACTTTATATTATACAGCATCCAGTGCAAATTCCCTACTATCTTCTCTATAATTTGGTATTTCCTTTAATGTCTTTGTGTTAACTAATGTGAAGATAACATTACATAATACAACATCCAGTGCTAATTCCCTACTATATTCTGTATAATTTTGTATTTTCTGTATTGTTTATGGCTTTTCTGGTTCTTATGTCTCCATTCTTTTGTCTTTAAAATAAAATTTAAAAATAAATAAATAAAATAAAATAAAATTCATTCATGAGTAAAATTTTCAGAAAAATAAAAAAATAGAGGGAAACTTCAACTTAATAAAAGGTCTATAGAAAGTTAAATAAAAGGTCTATAGAAAGTTAATAAAGGTCTATAGGTAATACCATACTAAACATGGCATACGGAATGTTTTCCCCAAAATTTAGACAGAAGACAGGATGTCTGCTTTCACTACCTTTATTTAACATAGAACTGAAAGTTCTACCCAAGTCAGTAAGACAGAAAAGGAAATGAAAGTCATAAAGATCAGAAAAGAAAAACAATAACACTATTTATATATGAAATGATTCATGTTTATATGGAAAATTCCAAGAAGTTATTTGAAAGTCACTTTAAAACACCTCCAGGAACTAAAAAGTGTGTTCGGTGAATGGAAAAGCTAAACTTCAAAATAAAACGTAATCCTATGTGTGTCTAGTAGCACTGAACATGGAGACAAAAATTTAAAATTATAATACCATTGCAGATGACTTTAAAAAGCAATATTAAAGTGTAAGTCTAATAAAAAAATCTAAGAGATACCTGGCCTTTAAATTGTGAAAGCCTGAGGTCTTCCGGGAAGATGGTGACCGGGTAGGCAGCAGAGAGAGAACCTCCCAGAGGATTACCACCCAGACAATGGAATATAGCAATATGAAGACAGAAAGGAGAGAGGTGTGTACCCTGAACCCAAGAAGGATCTGAAGTGGGAACTGAAGCCCTAGGAAAGACCAAGCAAAACCTCTCCTGGAGGAAAGGATTGGAGGGCCGCCGCGGCACAGTCGGAGGGAGAAGAGACGGAGAGGGAGGAAGCCACTGCTTCAAACACACTCTTGGCCCAAGCCCTCATTGCAGTAATCACAGCTTCAGCTTCAGAGACCCACGCTCACGGAAGCCTCCCAACTCGGTCAGGGGAGAGCAGAGTTCCAAGAGCTGGTCCAGGTCTGGAGAGGAGAGGGCGCAGCCAGGAAAAGAGGCAATGGTGGTTGGGAACTGTGGTCAAATCCAGTGTGAGGATGAGAGGTTGCAACAGCCACTGAAGCGGAGTCCCCACTCTGCAGCAACCTTCCTAATCAGCACCTGGAGGAAAGGTGGAGCCAGAGCAGCCAGTACACATCCCTCCACACCCAGCTCTATGCCTGCCTCGAGGCTGTGGTCTCCTGCCTCTCCACTGTGTGGGCGGCTGCCAGTGGGGAGCGGTGGGGTGCATCGGCACCCACATCAGAGCCACAGCAACTCCCAGGGATCCAGCCAAGGAACAAACGGGAACTGGAGCACAACAGCAAGAGAGAGCTGCAGATGCAGGTGGCTCACACGACACCACGCCCTTCTCACTCCAGCATCAAGCAGGAAGCATGAACTGAGTTAGTGGGCTTCGGCTCTCACCCTGAATGCCCTCTGTGAGCACCTTGAGCCTCGGCGGCCTGCGCAATCACCACCTGTTCCTGACAGCAATGGGACGAGTCCACAGGCTTTAAGACTCACCCCAGACTACTGATGCGAGCAACAAGAGTGTCTCCATACTGCTTGCATATATGAACCTTGTATGATCCCATGGCAACCGGGTAGGCAGCAGAGAGAGAACCTCCTGGAGGAATGCCACTCAGACATAGGAATATAGCAACATGTGAAGGACAGAAAGGAAAGAGGTGGATATCCTGAACTCGAGAAGGATCTGAAATGGGAACTGAAACCCTCGGAAAGACTAAGCAAAACCTCCTCTGGAGGAGGGGATTGGAGATCTGCCATGGCGCAGTCGGAGGGAGACGAGACAGAGAGGGAGGAGGTCGCCACTCCAAGCACACCCGTGGCCATGCCCTTGTTTCAGCATTTGCAGCTTCAGCTTTGGAGACCCATTGCCCAGCTGCAAGGGGTGGGGAACGGTAATGCTGGAGATCAGGAGGAGGTGGGAGGAGAAGAAAGGGCCTCTGGCATCAAGGCAACGGGACAGAGCCAAAAGGGTCACAGAGGGCACCCCAAGGCTGCTCCGCTGAGAGCCCCGCAACTGCTCCGCTGTGGGCCCCTCAGCTGCTCTGCAGTGGGCCCCGCGGCTGCTCCGCTGTGGGCCCCGCTCAGGGCACCTCATAGACTGGACCTGCTCCCACCCATAGCACAACAGGGTGGAGTCGGGCGGTCCACTGTGAGCATATGTGCTTTCCCACCTCCAACCAAGGTAGTTTGTATACACCCGTGTATGTTATAGTATAGTCTGAGGCAGCTATATCTCTTCCCAAGGCGAGAGTCCAAGGATATAGATAAACCCAGGAGTACAGTTATTATCACAGGGAAGATGACTGAGTGGTAGGGCAACGGAGATGAGGGAGGAAAAAAATTGATCAAATGGGCCATCATCTGTGTAACTGAGTAACAAAGGTGAAGGTAACATTATGTAGGACAGCATCCAGAGCTAATTCCCTTCTATTTTCTCTATAATTCTGTATTTCCTCAATCGTTTTTGTATTAACAGAAGTGAAGATAACCTTATATTATACAGCATCCAGTGCAAATTCCCTACTATCTTCTCTATAATTTGATATTTCCTTTAATGTTTTTGTGTTAACTAATGTGAAGATAACTATGTAATACAACATCCAGTTCTAATTCCCTACTATATTCTGTATAACTTTGTATTTTCTGTATTGTTTATGGCTTTTGTGGTTCATATGTCTCCATTCTTTTGTCTTTAAAACAAAATTTAAATAAATAAATAAATAAATAAATAAATTGTGAAAAAAAATAATAATAAATCTACAGGATTTGTATTCTGAAAACTACACATTGCCCAAGAAGCAATTTTATTTTTTTATTTCTTTACTTTTTTTATCTTTTTGAGACAGTGTCTTGCTATACAGTTCAGGTTGGCCTTGAGCTCACTTTGTAGCCCAGGCTGGTCTCAAACTTGCAATGATCCTTCTGCCTCAGCCTCCCAAGTGCTGGGGCCACTCGGAGTGGTGCCACTCCGACACCCCATCTGAAGTTGTTGCTATTAATAATTTTAATTAATTTGATAGCTGTCCTAGAAAGTGGTCACTACTCCCCTATGACTATGGGACTCCTATACTGTGGCCAGTGAAACTGATGACTGAATTTTTAATTCTAATTCATTTTAATTTAAAAAATAGATATTTCTGACTGTTAGGAAACTTTGAGAACAGTACTTCTAAAATCAAAATGCATGGATCCACATCCTATGTTCTGCACTTTTTAATTGTTCAAACATGAATATGTTCTTGATCTCCTGAATTTCTTCACCAGAGGAATTGTGATGGTGAGCATTTTCTATTAGTAAGGTGGTTACCAAATCTACTAAAACTATACACCAAAACTGATAATATAATGATTTTACCTTTTATTTAAAACTTTGTATATACTTTGAATTGTTCACAATACATGTGTATGTCCTCGGAGTGGGGCCACTCCAAGTGCTGGCCGAAGAAGTAACTTTAAAGATACTATAAATACACATATTTTGTTCACAAATTGGAAGGTTCAACATAGAAAATACCGTATATCAATTATCTATATATTTCTATACTGATGTAATATAATCCTATTTAAATCAAAGGAAGATTTTTTTATTAAGATAGATAAAAGTATTTAAATTTTATAAGAAAAGGCACAGAAACCAGAATAACTGAAATAGTTTTGGAAAAAGAGAATATGTACGAGGAATTATTCTATCAATATTAAAGACATATCCCTACACCTTTTGCACATAAAAACTGCATAGTATTGGCAGACTGACAGACATGTCAGTCAGTGGAAGCAAAACCAGAACACTTATACCAGCCTGCACAAATATATAGAATATATCTTTGACACAGCTTCAAGTGCAGTTTAATGAAGGAAAATAGCTTTATCAACAAATGGTCATAGGGCAACTGGATATCCATAAGCAAAACAAGAGGCTCAATCTAATCATACAATTTACAAAAACATTAAGCCTCAAATGAATTTTTACTTTAAGTTTATATATAACAAGGGCTGGGGATATAGCTCAGTGGAATAAGCACCTGCCTAGCAAGCGCAGGGTCCTGAGTTCGATCCCCAGTACCGCCAAAAAAAAAAAAAATACTGAAAGTAAGTTTATATATAACACAGGATGGCAAAACATTTAAGAAAAAACAGGAAAATATTCTACATCTAGGATTCAGAAAAGACCCACCCAAACATCTATATAAAGAAAATGTAATAAATTAATCTACATCGAAATGAACACCTTTTTCTCTATAAAAGATCCTGTTAAATGGAAGAGGAAATAAGATGTATACTGTGAAAAAAATAGTCACAAACCACATATCCAGCATAAGATTAATACCTAGAATTGACATGGCTAATGTGACTCCATTTTGTCCTGGACTACATTTTAGAAGTCACTTCAACTCTAGATGAATTCACTCCTCACTCCTCCCACTTAGTTAACCATAAAATCCACTAACGAGGAACAGGTAGTTAACTGCATGAACAAACAGGACAGCTGTGGGATAAACTAAAATTTAACCATATCCTGATTGCCTAACAAACTCCTGGGAAATGTAAACCTTGTGCAACTCTTCTAAAATTCTGAAAATAAAATAATGCAGTTGCCACGGTTATCTGCAAAGGTATAAGAACCCAGTGCAAAGTTCTTTGGTGGTTGACACTCCTGTGGAGTCATCTGCCTGCAGTAAAGCTTGCCTATATCTGTTCTCAGCCTTTGTGAGCGTTTTCTCGTTACCTGCCATAACAGAATATACAAAGAACACTCGAAGAACATATAAACAACGCTGTTGAGGTTTTTTTTTTAAACTAGAAAATGGAGAAAGATATGAATGGAAATTTTACTGAAAAGAATACAAAGATTGCAAATAAATAGGCAACGTTTAACCTAGTCAGCAATTAGGGAAATGAAAGTTAAAACCACAATGAGGTAGCACTACACAACTATCAAATTAATTAAAATTATAAGTAGCAACAACTTCAAATGGTGACAAATATCCAGAGATACTGGAATACTCCTAATTCCTGAAGTTAGGAGAACAACTCTGGAAAATACATTGACAGGTTTTTTTTAAAACTCTGATACAGAAGGAAAGCAAAAATAAATTGGTAAATGACAAGCAAGTTATGGGACAATATGCATAATTTGATCCCACTTTAGAAAATCACTACACAAAAATAAATTCTGTATTTTCATAATACTTATATTAATATGTGCTTAGCAAATTTTTACATCAATTTTTATGTCCAACAACCCATGATGAATGCAATTATTGTGTTTGTAAACCAATACATTTTTTTATAAAAAGAAAATTTTCTGGAAGAATGCATGGGAACTATGAGTGGTGGTAATGTCTTCATTAAGAAGAGAGACTGAGGAAAGTACTTTTTCCAGGTGTAGTTAGGCCAGACTCCACAGCTGCACTGCCAGACAGAAAACTCCGTGTGATGGAAATGTTTTCTACTTCACTGTTCTAGAAGGTAGTCCCTAGTCCCCTATGACTATGGGACCCCTGTACCGTGGCCAGTGTAGTTGATGACTGAATTTTTAATTCTAATTCATTTTAATTTAAAAAATAAATATATCTGAATCTGAGAATAGTAGTTCTAAAATCAAAATGCATGGATCCACATCCTATGTTCTGCACTTTTTAATTGTTCAAACATGAATATGTTCTTGACCTGGATTTCTTTGCCAGAGAAATTGTGATGGTGAGTACTTTCTACTAGTAAGGTGGTCATCAAATCTACTAAAACTATACACCAAAACTGATAATATAATGATTTCACCTTTTATTTAAAATTTTGTATATACTTTGAATTATTCACAGTACACGTGTATGTCTTGTGATTTTTATAAAACACACACAATTACTGAAAGCTAAACCTTTACTAGGTGTGGAGAGGCTTTCTCCCATGGACAGGAAGAATGCCAATTTGAGCCTCACATTCCTCTTTACTCATTCAACAGTTAAGGCTGACATTATACAATATAAATTATACAATTATAATTGTATACAACGTACAATCGTACAATATAAATTTGGAAATTTCTAGTTGATAGTTCCTCAGAAGGCTAGGTTGATAGTTCCCTGGCTTTGGCCCAGTTTACCTTCAGAATTCTGCTGGAAGTTAGCCAGGAGGTACTTCTCAACAGCTATGAGGGTCTCCCAAGGCCCCTCCTCATTGCCTTCAGCTATTTCCCTTCCCCTCTCACAGACCTGATACCATTTAGAACTACCATTATCCTCTGTCTTCATGGAGCTTAGAGTCTGGTAGAGAGAAAAGATAATCAAATTAAATTTTGTAGTGAATGTTGTAAATAAAATTAAAAAGAAGTATTTTTTTAGAGGCTGGTTGAAAATTGGTCATAGAAAGCTTTTTGGAGAAAGTGACTCTGATAATGTTATCAGATTGACTCGGTCCCAGGCTGTTCAGAGAGCTAGCTAGACATCTTTTCTGGGGATAGCTGTGTGTTACCCAGGTGATGAGATTAGTATTTGAAATGGTAGACTGACTGAAGCAGATGGCACTCTCCAGTTTGGGGGAGCCTCAGAAAACCTGTGAGGACCCTGATAGAACAAAAATGCAAAGAAAAGTTGAATTCTCTCTGTGTGACCATTTTAACACCAGTCACCTGACTCAGTGATTACGGTTCTCAGGTCTTCAGAACACACTGACATCTGTACCACCAGTATCCAGCACGCAGGACCACAAACCACACCAGCAATGTTTCTGGGTTCCCAGCATGCAGGAAGCATACTGAACATTGTCAGCCTCTGTAATTGTGTGAGCCGGTACCTTATGCTAAGCTCTTCGCGGATATATAGATGAACAGATGACAGATAGATACATAGATGACGGGTCAAAAAGATAGATGATAGATAACTGCTTTTGGTTCTATTTTTCTAAGGAAACACTTAAGCTGAGTTATATAAGGGAAGGAGTCAGCATTCGGAGCTAAATTCATGGTCTCCCAGATGGAGGGAGCAGCATGCACAAAAGCACTACAAATGTGTGATTCTCTAAAGACTTAGATAAAGGCCACTGTGATCAGAAAGCAGTCAGTGAGAGGGGAACGCTGTGTGTCAGGATGGAAGAGCTGCAGGAGCAGTGCCAGATGAGATGAGCCAGAGGAAAGAATAGAGGGTGTATGCTAAGCACTGTAGCTACAAGGATGATATGTTACCATTTATATTTTCAGATGACTATGATGTATCATGGGAATAAAAGTAATGTCCCTACAGTCCAAGCAGCCTCCTCTTCTTGGCTGTTACTAAAAGTAGGATAAAGGCCTCTGAACTTAAAGGGTGGTTTTAGTTTTTTGCCCATTCAAACCACAATGCATAACTTAAAGGGCCTAAAAGCACAGCATGTTATTCTCTCATGCTCCTGTGGGTCGGCCGATCCCAGCTGGGAGATTCTCATTTGGAATCACTTATGTAGCCATAGTCAGCAGGTGGCTGCGTCTATAGTAATCTGAAGGTTCAACTGGGCTGGTCACCCAAGGCAGCAGCCTTCCATGGCTGACATCTGAGGCTGCCTTTGGACTGAGTACTCAGCCTGGCTGTCGGCCACAGCATCTGCCCAGCCTCTTCATTGTACTGCTCTCATCGTGGCAGCTGAGTTCTGAGTAACTCATGCTCAAAAAGGATAAGTGTCAAGAACAAGCATTCCAAGAGGTCTGGGAGGAAGCTGCAAGGCTCCTTATGACTAAGCTGCACAAGTTCCAGGATCCCACCTCTGCTACGCCTTCTTGCTCAAGCATTGCTATCAAGATGAGAGACTTTGCCTATTAATGAGAGGATACTCCATGAGATATCCATCACTGTTTTGTTTTCGGGGTGTTTTTGTTTTTGTTTTTGGGTTCTTTTTTTTTTTTTTTTTTTTTTTTTTTTTTTTTTTTTTTTTTTTTTTTTTTTTTTTTTTTTTTTTTTTTTTTTTTTTTTTTTTTTTTTTTGTCTTTTTGAGACAGGATCTCCCTGTGCAGTTCCCACTGGCCTTGAGCTCATTTTGTAGCCCAGGCTGGTCTTGAACTTGAAACGATCCTCCTGCTTCTGCCTCCCGAGTTCTAGGATTATAGGTATTTGCCACCATGCCTGGCTCCATCTCTGGTTTTAAACACAGTTACCACAAACATGGTCAATTTAAACCACACACTGTCCCACAGTTTATATGGGAAAAGAAAGTATGTGAGAAGATGGTAAACCGGTAAGCAGTAGAGAAAGAGCCTCTCTGAGAGTTGCCATCCAGATGCTGGAATACAGCAATATGAGGAAGACAAGAAAGGGAGAAGTGGGTTTCCTGAACTCAGGAGGATCTGAAGTGTGAATTGAAGCCTATGCAGAGAGTGAAGAGAGAAACTTCAATGAAAAAAAAAGGAGGTACCTGGCGGTGTCTTCCTGCTGAGACTGCACTCACAAGAGGACTGGTTGAAACCTGTGGACGTGTGGCAACTGCTGGTAACCCCAGAGGCCTCCACAGAGAGATGTGCAGCGGAAGGGAGCAGCAGACATGAAGGACTGCATTGCCTGGTGGTGAGTGCTGGGGGATCTGTCAGCCAGTGTGAGAAAGCTATTGACCAGGAGCCAACTTGAAGAAAGGTGGATGCAACTTAGAACTCAGAGTAGCTGCTGGCTCCATCTAGCAACTCCCAGCTGGGCTCAGGCACGTGTAAGGTGTGTTGAAGGCTGCAAGCTGAAGGATTCTCATCTCAGACAGAAGGTACAGGCTCACAAAGACTATCCACTACCCCCAACAACAAGCTACTGCTGGGTTGGTGGGATAAATCAACAAGGATCAGGACTCTGTCTCCACACACTGTTTACCAGTCACAGCACAGGCAAGCCTCGAAGTGGACTTTTATTTTCTTTCAGTCTCGCTTGTTGGTGTTTTATTGTTCTTGTGGTGGTATTCGTTTTGTTTTTGCTTTTGTTTTTTGTTTTCTGTTTCTTTTTTCCCTTCATTATTTGATCTTGTTTTATATGGGTGTGAACATGGTTTCTAGTCTCTTTGTAGTTGTTATTCTGTTCTGTTCTTTTTATCTCTTCCTTCTCTCTTTCCCTACAGTCCTCTGCACCAGTTCCCCAAAGCTAGTGTGATCCACTTTGTCCTCCAGCCTTACTTCTAATATCTTCCTCTTCTTCTACTTCTGTATTTTCTCCTTAACCCGTTTTAAATTTTAACCCCTGAGGCCAGAATTGACATATTAAAGACTTGTATATTTCATATAATTTTCTGGTTTGCTTTAGATTTTGCTATATAACCACAAATCTAGTTCATATGGTAAAAGGTGGCAAATTAAGATTTAGCTCAGTTTTTCATTTTTCTAAGCTATGTTTGATGCTATTGTTATTCTTACCACTATAGCCAAAAGTGACACAGTTGTTCTCAACAGCTATTCTCCTGGGTATCCCAAGGCTGAGATTGACTAAGGGTCATGGAAAACATTGTATCATATTGCCAAAGAACCAGGGGCTGGGCCAAATAGGCAGAAACTTCTCATCCCCAATAAACTGAAGAGGTAGGATCTTGCAACAGACTCAAAACCCAAAAACCATCTATACATGGAAGATACCTGGAGAAGCAGTCATTTCCTAAGGGTTCTAAATGCTAGTAATAAAACAACCAGCCATAGGCAATTTACAAGCATCACCCCAGGAAATAAACTTAAAAAAAAGAAAATGAAAGGACACTTAAACAAGATGCAACTCCAGACATCCAGGTCATCAAAGGCAAACCCAGGGGGCAATAAAGTGGGATAATTCAAAATCCATCCACCTGGCCTCTCTTAAGTGGTAACAACAAAGCTATTGAATGAGGCTACAGAATCAAATCAGAAATAATTTCCCAGATGACTGCAGAGATGGTGTCTACAATGGAAACCACACTTAGTGACTGTAGAGCAGACACAGACAAAAATTAGAGGAGCTTAAGAAAATTATGGAAGCCATGCTCAGCATAGGAAAGAAATGGAATCCATAAGGTAGATTCAAGCAGATATCCAGGAGAATAAAAATTCCACTGAAAGTATCCACAGCAGATTAAGCCAGTGTGAGGCCAGGATCTCAGATATAGAAGACAAGCTTGTGGTTAACAATCATTAAAAGAAAGATTTCTTAAAAATAGCAAAGGACAAGAAATCAATCCAGCAGATGAGACAAAAATGAATAACATAAGATTAATTGGGTTCAATGAAAAATCAGGAAAGAGCACAAATGATATAAAAAACTGTTCACGGATGCCATGGCAGAAAACTTACCTGGAAGAGAAAAATATTTCAACATACAAATAAATGAGACATATAGAATTCTAATTGGCCAAGATTTTTAAAAATTCTACAGCCAGGCATATCATAATCCAGATTCCAGAAACTCAGATACTGTGAAAGGGAAAGAAATTGCTCAAAAGGAAAGAACAACTGGGATGGGGAAAAGGAGAAAAGAAAGAAAGGAAAAAAAATGTGTATATAAATAAACATGTATAATATATATACACACACACAACAGCTAAGATAATTGTACTACTAATTCCTTTTTGTTTATTGAAAGGAATAGTTAGTGTTTATATTGTTTAATGAATTTTACATGCTTATATCTGGTAATCTGAACAACTACTTTGAAGATAACTATATGGAATACAACAACCATTGTTAATTTCCTATAAAAAAGATTTCAGAAATTCAGCACAAGAAATAATATTAAAATCTATTAGGGAAAAGAAACAAATCAACTATAAAGGTAAGCTAATCAGAATCATAGCTAAGTTCTCAACACAAACCCTTCAAGTTCTAAAGGAAAATAACCTTAAACCCAGATTGATATACCCCACAAAACTATCTTTCAAACCTGATGGAGAAATAAGAAACCTCAATGAAAAAGAACATGTGAGTAAATTTATGATCACCAAACCAGAACTCAGAAATGTTATTAAGGACATTCTAGAAAGAAGTAACAAGGGCTATAACTCCAAGAACCCCAACAGGAGGAATCCACCAGGCAAGACAAACAATTAAACAGAGGGAGGGAAAAAAAGAGGGGGAGCCAACAACAGGAAAATAACATGACAAGGATAATTCAACCCACATCAGTTATAACCATCAATGATAATGGTCTCAATTCACCAGTTGAAAGGCACAGACTGGGTAACAGATCAAGAAGGAAGATCCAACAATGTGCTACATACAAGAAACACATTTAATTTAAAAAGACATTCATAGACTGAAAGTCAAAGGATGGAAAACAATATTCCATGTGACAGGAACACAGAAAAAAAAGCAGGGGTAGCTATTCTGTTTGCAGACAAAGTGAATTTCAAGCCAAGACTGATTAAGAGAGATAAAGAAGGGCACTGCATTCTTGTAAAGGGAACAATCCAAGATGAAGAGATAAAAATCATAAATATATATACAACAAAGACCAGTGCACCCAACTATATAAAACAAACATTAAAGGGCATGAAAAATCTAATAAGCACTAATACAATTGTATTGAGAAACCTTAATAACCCACTCTCACAAAAAGACAAAACAACTTGACAAAAAATCAACAATGACATATCAGAAATGAACCAAACTTTTGAACAAATGGACTTAGTAGATGTCTACAGAGTATTCCACACCAAAATATCATTATACACATTCTTTTTAGCTGCACACAGAACGTTTTCCAAAATAGACCATACTAGCTCATAGAACATGCAATGTAAATGCAAAGGGATTGAAATTATCCCACACATATTATCAGACCAGAGGGCAATTAAATTTGAAATCAATGGCCAAAGAAACTGCAAGAACATCATAAACACATGAAAATCAAATAGCACCCCTCTGGACAGTCAGATGAAATTAAAGAATTAGACAGTTCCTAAAATTAAATGATAAGAACAACACAATATACTAGAAAGTATGGGACACAATGAAAGCCATCCTAAGAGGGAAATTTATAGCAGTAAATACCCATATCAAGAAAACAGAGTAAGCACAAATAAACAACTGAATGGTGAACCTTAAACTTCTAGAAACAGAAAAGCAGCCTAAGCAAAAAGCTTGTATGACAGGGGACATCATAAAGATCAGAGCAGAAATTAACACACTGGAAACTAAAAAAAAAAAAAAAATACAAAGAATGAATGAATTGAAGAGTTGGTTCTTAAGATTAAATAAAACTGACAGACCTGTATCCACCTGTGTCAAAAAAAGGAGAGATGCAAATCCACGCACTCAGGACCCTGAGGAAACCCAGATCATCCGGACCTACTTTGAAAACTTGTGTTCTAATAAGATGGAAAATGCAGAAGAAATGAACAGACTGCTAGATACATATGAATTACCAAAGCTGAACCAAGAAAATATAAAATTCCTAAATAAACCAATATCAATCAGTGAAATTGAAGATATATTTTAAAACATACCAACAAAGAAAACTCCGGGCCCTGATGGATTCACTGCAGAATTCTACAAGAAATTTGGAGAAAACCAAACAGCACTACTCCTCAAACACTTTAACAAAGTTGAAAGGGAAGCAATAGTCCTAAAATCATTGCTGGAAGCAAGCATTACTATAACATCAAAACCAGACAGCTGGACCTGGTGGCACACACCTGTAATCCCAGCACTCAGGAGGCTAAGGCGGGAGGATCATTGAGAGTTTAAGACCAGCCTGGGCTACAAAGTGAGCTCAAGGCCAGCCTGAACTGCATGGTGAAAGCCTGTCTCAAAAAAAAAAAAAAAGGAAGAAAGAAAGAAAAAAAAAAACCAAGAACTACAGGCCAATCTCCCCAATGAACATAGATTCAAGAGTCCTAATAAGACACTGGCAAACAGAATGCAGCAAATCAACAAGGTTATACATCATGACCAAGTGGGACTCATCCCAGGGATGCATGGATCCTTCCATATATGTGAATCAATAAATATTAACAGAACCAAGGACAATAATCATAGAATCATCTCAATAAATGCAGAAAAAGTTTTTGACAAAGTCCAGCACCCATTCATGATAAAAACTCAACAGAAAAATCACAACAGATGGTCTTTATCTCAATCTGATAAAACCATCTATGTCAAACCAACAGCCAACATCATACTAAAGGGACAGAAACTGAAAGTTGTAAGACAAGGATGTCCACTGCCTCCTTATAGGCCTAAAAATTTTAGTCAAAGCAATTGGACAAAAGAAATAAAAAGAACAATGATAGTAAAGGAAGAAGTTAAATTATCATTATTTGCAGATGACATGACACTCTACATATAAGACCCTAAAAACTCCACTAAAGTACTGCTAAATTTAATCAGCAAATTCAGTAGATAGCTGAATACAAATTTAGCACTAAAAAATCAGTAGCCTTCCTATAAATGAATAACAAACTTATGCAGAAATAAATTAGGGAGATGACACTTTTGACAATTGCACCCCCAAAAAATGAAATACGTAGGAATCAATCTAACAAAGGATGTAAAAGACCTCTGCACTGAAAACTATAGTACTCTGAAAAAGGAAATTGAAATGGGTATCAGAAAATGGAAAGATATTCCTTGCTGTTGGGTAGGAAGAACCAATACAGTGAGAATAGCCATATGTTGGGGACCACCACAAAGTGGCTCTGAGCAGGATTTAATATTAATCAACTGGCTTTCCATGTTTCCTTGTGAGTTGTCTGAAGCTTAGGCACCTTGTCTGACAGGAAAGGTGGCAGCTGAGGACGTTTGGCTCCAATCCCACTTAACTACAAGAAGGCTGCAGCTGCAAGTATCCACACTCCTACAATAAATACCTACCTAAAGATAAGGTGGTTCTCCTGATTGACGTAGTTTACCACTTGGGAAAATTCTCTGAAGGTCCTGTGAGATTCCGCATTTTCTTGAGTCTCCCCCTCCTTTGTTTGAAAAGCAAATAAATACGGGCCGCCCAGAGAAGTCTTGGGCAAACTCAGGGAATATTGAAGCTGTAAGAGAGTCAGTCCCTCCTGGGGCCCTGAAATCATTTCCGTTGTCTCATCCATTTTATTTGTGCCTTCATCATCTACTCCCTTGGGAGACTGTAGGCCTGATCAGTCTGCAATAACTTAAAATTACTTAACCCGGCTTTTGCTAGCCATACTTCCAAAACTATTATACAGACTTAATGCAATTCCAATCAAAATTCCAATAGCATATCTCATAGAATTCGAGAAAATAATCCTAAAATTCATTTGGAATGAGGAGAGACCTAGAATAGCAAAGGCAGTTTTGGCAACAAAGGCAAGGTAGGGAGGCTTCACAATCCCTGACTTGAAATTATACTATAAAGCTACTATGATAAAAAATAGCATGGTTTCTGGGTGTGGTGGCGCAGACCTGTAATCCTAGCACTTGGGAGGCTGAGGCAGGAGGATCATCATGAGTCTGAGACCAACCTGGGCTACAAAGTGAGCTCAAGGCCAGCCTGAATTGCATAATAAGACCCTGCCTCAAACACACACACACACATACACATACACACAAATAGCATGGTGATGACAAAAAAATAAGTACCCAAAGATCAATGGAACAAATTAGAAGATGCAGAAACAACTCCAAACACACTCAGCCACGTTACGTTTGACAAAGGTGCCAAACACATTCACTGGAAGAAAGACAGCCTCTTTAATAAATGGTGCTGAAAAAATTGACTCTGCCCACGCCAAAGATTAAAATTGGACCCATATCATTAACTAAGCACTAACCTAATTTTGAAATGGATCAAAAATCTAAATATTAAAACAGAAACATTAAATCTGTTGGAAGATGGAATAGGTAAAACTCTTGAAAACACTGGTGTAGGCAAACACTTCAAGAATAAAACTCCAGTCGCACAGGAACTATGACAAAGAATCAACAACTGGGATCTCATCTTATTAAAAAGCTCTTGCAAGGCAAGAGAAACCACCAATAGAGTGGAGACACCCCACAACGTGGCAAAAAATGTTTTCCAGCTATTCGTCAGGAAAGGATTACTATCACGAATGTATAAAGAGGCTGGGGATATAGCTCAGGGGAGTAAGTGCCTGCCTTTGGGCAAGCACAAGATCCTGAGTTCAATCCCCAGTACTGCCAAAAAATAAGGATGTATAAAGAACTAGGGCTGGGGATATAGCCCAGTGGCCAAGTGCCTGCCAGACAAGCACAAGGTCCTAAGTTCAACTCCCAGTACAAAAACAAAATGGATAAAGAAATTTTAAAAATCAGACCTCCCGAATTCAAAGACCCAGTCCAAAAATGGGCATCTGAGATGAATACACATTTCTCACATGAAGAAATATGAAGAGCAAATAAATATATGAAAAAACGTTCAGCCAGGCATGGTGGCACATGCATGTAATCCCAACACTCGGGAGGTTGAGGCAGGAGGATCTTTGTGAGTTCGAGACCAGCCTGGGCTATGAAGTGAGCTCAAGGCCAGCCTGAACTGCATAGTCAGATATTGTCTCAAAAAGACAAAAGAAAGAAAAAATGTTCAACATCACTGGTCATTTGAGAGATGCAAATTAAAACAACACTGAGATTACATCGCACCCTGGAAAGAACAGCTGTTATTAATAAATCATCTAATAACAAATGCTGGCAGGGCTGTGGGGAAAAAGGAACCCTTCTCCACTGTTGGTGAGAGTGTAGGCTGGTACAACCACTGTGGAAGTCAGCATGAAGAGTCCTCAAAAACCTATGATTGGAGATCGCATTTGACCCAGCCATTCCCCTTCTGAGTATCTTCCCAGAAGAATTACCACATTGTACCACACTGATATATGTGCACCCATGTTTATAGCAGCACAATTTGTAACAGATAGATCTTGGAAACAACCCAAATGCCTGTCAACCAAGGAATGGATAAAAAAGGTGGTCTTTTATACAGTGGAGAATTACTTTCCATAAGACAGATACACTGGAGACTTTTGTAGGTAAATGGGTGCAACTTAAGACCATACTCATAAGTGAAATAAACCAGCTGCAGGTGTGAACATCACATTGTCTCCCTCATGTGAGAAGCTGAAAGAATAAATAAGATCCAAAATATACAATATATTTTGTAAAATGGGAATCAGCTTCAAATGGAAAGATAAATTGGGATGAGAGATGGAGAAAAGAAGGGAAAGGCAACATATATATATATATATATATATATATATATATATAAAATAGTGAAGATACTAATTTCTCCTAGTTCATTCGAAAGAAAGGTTTGTGCTAATATTGTTTGGACAATTAAATACTGATATCTTGTACTGAGTAACTAATTTAAAGATAACAACATGCAATGTATTAACCATTGTTATCCTATTATCTTGTACTGAATTTTTTCTCTTTAAAAGAAAGAACATATTTGAGAAGCTTGACTGCTTCCTCTGCTTTGGGGTCCTTTGCAAAGAAACAAGGTATCACCAAGGGCTGGGCTTTTATCTGAAGGTGCAGGTGAGAAAAGCTGCACTGCTCATTCACGTGACACTTGGCAGAGTTTAGTTCCTTGTGGTCTGTCAGGCTGTAGGCCCAGGACTCCGGCTGGCTGTCACCCAGAGGCTACCTCCGGCCCTCGCCATGTAATTTTCTCTATCTGATGGCTGACCTTTATCCCAGCCAGAAAGGCAGAGGATCAAAGGAAACCTGCTAGCAAGCAACAGCTGTGATCTCTTTGGCTATGTTCTGCTGGTTAAAAGCAAGTCACTGGGCTGCCCCTGCTACTCTGTAGGGTGTTTCACAAGGTTGTCAACATCAGGGGAATGGATCACCGGAAACCACCTGAGAATCTGCTGCCTCAAGTTTCAACAGATGTGGGTCCCTCTTTAATCTGCCATACAGGCTTGCTGCCAGAGACTAAGAGGGAACTGACAAATATTCATGCACTCAACAGTGTTTACTGAAAGTCCACAATGCACTGTCAAGGCATTAGAGTAGGAAGGAGGGAAGAAATAATACCCTGTTCCTATCCCTGAAAATTTCACAAGTCTAAAGGAGAAGGAGGCCTATAAAGAAATTATGTTTTAATAAATGCAACAATATAAATATGTGCCATGTGTAGAATGGCACAAGAGATTAATACAGAGAAGACTGTCAGAAAGAGATGAAGCCTGCACAGGGAGTTGAGAGATAATGAGAGATTGTGAGATAAACACACTCAGCCAGGAATAGTAGCACATGCTTGCAATTCCAGTACCTAGGAGACTGAGGCAGGAGGATCTCAAGTTTGAGAACACCCTGGGCTACATGGTGAGTTCAGGATCAGCCTATACTACACAGCTAGACCATGTCTTTAAAAAAAGAAAATAGAGAAACAGACAAGGTTATGCTAGGTACAGGCACCAGGGTACACAAAGGAGCAAATCTGAGAAAGAGCAGCATGTGTCCAGAGGATGATGAGGACATTTAGCTCATGTGCAGGGCAGGGTGAAGGAAACGGGGAGGACTAGGGGTGGACAGTGACCAGCAAGGAGGTACCCCGGGGCCACATGAAGGTGCATCAGTCCTGTAGCGGGGAGAGGAAGAGTCCTAAGCAAGAGGGACATGTGACATGCTGCTTTCCGCCTGTCTCTGCTGGGGGTGGGGAGATGCACAGGACAGCCAGGAAAGAGGGAGAAAGACCAGGGGAGTGTCCTGCAACAATCTAGCCAAGGTGCAGCAGGGCATGAGCTAAGGGCACATATGTAAGCCGGTGAGACTGGGGATGGCGTCAGGTCTGTAAGGACATGTCGTCCACAGACTGCATGGATTGCTTGTGGGGGAGAAAGAGGTTTGTGTATAACTGAAGGAGAGGAGAATACAGACTGCATAAACTTTTGCTGCCTGTGTGCTTGCTTGAGAGTTTTGAGGATGTTTTGATTTGTTTTGATAGGGCCTCACCGTGTAGTCTACGTAGGTCTTGAACTCACAGTTACCCTCCTGCCTCAGCCTCCAGAGTAATGAAATTACAGTTGGCGTATCACCATGCCTTGTGCATATAATTTTTGGACATGATACTGTTCGGGGGAGTGGCACTAAAAGGTACTAGGTTCAGATCTGGACCGTGAACACTCTGTCTACCAGTGAAATACCCAGGAGAAATCACCCAATCAGCATGAAGCTCAGGACAAAGATCTGACTTTAAGGAGGAGAGAAGAATGCAGAATGCGTATACTTTCCTTCATTTGTTTCTTCCCTTGGTTTGGGGTTTGGGAGATGGTTTGGTTGCTTTCAGTTTGGTTTTGCTTTGAGACAGGGTCTCCCTATGTAGTCTAGGCCGCCCTTGAACTCACAGTTGTCCTGCCTCAGCCTCCTGAGTCATGAGATTGCAGGAATACATCACCATTCCTTAGGCATGTACTTTGGGGGCTTGATAGTATTTGGGGGAGTGGGACTAATAGATAACAAGTTCAGATCTGGAAAATAAAAACTCCTCCATCTGTGAAATACCCAGGAGAAACCCCCATGCAGCAGCTCAGAGCTGGACATGAAGCTGAGGACAGAGACCTTCTTTCACAGAGATTGGAGGGATCTCCAGTGAACAAGGCAAAGAGCCAGGAAAGAGGAGCGCAAGTGACCGAGTCCCGGGTGGGTGAACATTTACGAGTCAGAGAAAGAGGATCCAGCACCAACACTTAAAAACACCTGCAGAGGGAGAGAGGGAAAACCAAGCAAAATGGTAAAGAAGATGGTTTCATCGCTGGGGTCAAACGTTACGGAGAGGTCAAGCATAGGAGGACTGAGATACAACCACTGTACTCACGTTGAACTTCGGCATGACAGTGCCGCAGTGTACTACGCTCTTATCACAGAGTGGGACCCCTGCTCTGTAAGTTTGCTTTCCATGGTTTCAAACACACGTCTGGAAATATTAAAGGAGATATCCTAGACATAAAGTATTCATGAATTTTAACCTGCATGCTCTTTTCAATAGCATAATGAAATTTCACATTGTGTTACACGTTTCTCCTCCAACCCTTCAGTCTAGCAGAGTCACACTGTCTATACTATCAATCAGAAGCTGTCTGGGCATCGCACTGACTGTTAAAATATTGCAGAGCTTTTTTAAAGTAAGATTTAGTACTGTTTGCAGTGTGTAACCTATAACCCCAGCACTTATAACCCCAGTACTTGGGAGGCAGAGGCAGGAAGATCCTTGTGCATTGGAGGCCAGCCTGGGCTACAAAGTGAGCTCAAGGCCAGTCTGAACTGCATAGTGAGACCCTGCCTCAAAAAGACAAAAAAAAAAAAAAAAAAAAGATTTAGTACTGTTATTTATTTGTAAATATCCACTCAGATTCTTAGAACATATTTTCTGCAGAAAAGACTACTGTGTATGTTTTGCAAATACAGTGGTACCCTGGTTCACAATCTTAATTATTTTCACAGTTCTTGTCACAAAGTCAAATGGATGAGAACCAAATCAAATTCCCCCATAAGAAGAACATGGGGAATCTAGCCACTGAATCTGATTTGGTTCTCATCGAAGTCTGCTTGCAACCAGATTTGTGGAAATAATTCAGTTTATGAACGAGGTATCACTGTATTTTCCCCCTTCCTGTGAGTGACCTTTCCACTTCCTGAATAGTATTGCAATTAGGCAGGAACACAGAGATGACATTCAGGATTTGGAGGCAGACTTATTTACACCGACAGGCACTGATAGACATCATTCCCAGAATACCAGGCCCTGGTCTCTGCTGGTCTAGGGCTTTTACATGATGCACAAGCAGGAGATACAAAGGGGAGGTAGACTGTGGCGGTTCTTCTGATGAGCTAGCAGGGTGAGATCATCGGTTACAAGGGTGGATTAATCATCACCACTTTATACAGCTCAGTACAATGGTACAATCAGGCAGCCTGTATATTTGTTTATACTTTCGTGGTTACAGCAGTCAGGAAAGTAATTACAAAGCCATGAAGCAGTTACAGAGCTGGACAC
>PVLD010024106.1:0-26080 GCA_004027595.1 Dinomys branickii | reverse complement strand
CTTATTGCATGAATTTGAGATCTTTCCCTTCTTTTTTTGATAAGGTTGGCTAGGGGTTTATCAATTTTATTTATTCTTTCGAAGAACCAACTCTTTGATTCACTAATTTTTTGTAGAGTTTTCTTCATCTCAATTGCATTAATTTCTGCCCTGAGTTTTATAATCTCCTCCCTTCTTTGGGCTCTTGGTTTGGCTTGTTCCTCTTTTTCTAAGAGTTTGAGGTGTATCATTAGGTTATTTATTTGCTCTCTTTCTATTTTCTTTGTATATGAGTTCATTGCTATAAATTTCCCTCAGAGGACTGCATTCATTGCATCCCACAGATTCCGGTATGTTGTACTTGCACTTTCAATTATTTGTAGGTAGTTTTTAATATCTTCTTTAACTTATTGTGTGACCCATTAGTTTTTCAGGAGGTTGTTGTCTAATTTCCAAGTGTTTATGCAGTTTTTGGAGTTCTCTTTGTCATTAATTTTCAATTTCATTGCACTGTGGTCACATAATATGCATGGGATAATTTCAATTCTTTTGCATTTAGGTAGATAAGCTCTATGGGCTAGAATGTGGTCTATTTTGGAGAAAGACGCATGTGCAGCTGAGAAAAATGTGTATTCTGATGTTGTGGGGTGGAACACTCTATATACATCTACTAAGCCCATTTGTTCACACTTTTGGTTCAGGTCTGTTATTTCTTTGCTGGGTTTCTGTCGAGTTGACCTGTCTCTGCGTCTGAGGGGTGTTTAGGTCCCCTATTACAATAGTGTTATTAGTTATTTGATTTTTTACGTCTGTTAAGATTTCACTTGTAAAGTTAGGTGCTCCAAGGTTTGGTGCATAAATATTTAGGATTGTTACGTCTTCCTCTTGCAGCTTTCACCTTACTAGTATGTAATGCCCTTCTTCATCTCTTTTGATTGTTTTTGGTTTGAAGTTTACATTGTTTGCAAACATAATAGCTACCCCTGTGTTTTTCTGAGGACCTGTTGCATGGAGAATTGTTTTCTAACCTTTAGCTTTCAATCTGTGGATTTCCTTTGGAGTAAAATGTGTTTCCTGTATACAGCATATCGTTGGATTGTGTTCCTTAATCCAGTCTTCCAATCTTTTCCTTTTGACTTTTGAATTGAGGCCTTTTACATTAATGGTTATCATGGTTATATGTTGGCTTATTCTAGTCATGTTATTTACTTGTTGTTTTCCTTCTTTTGCTGACAGTTTACTTGCTTGTTCTCTTTAGGGAGTTGTTTCTGTTGTTGTTCTTGGGATTGTGGTCTCTTTTTTCTCTGTTTAGAGTATCTTTTAGTGCTGTTTGCAATGCTGGTTTGGCACTCATGAAGTTCTTCAGTTGTTCTTTGTTGTGGAAATATTTTATTTCTCCATTGAATTTGAAGGATAGTTTTGCAGCATACTTCAGTCTGGGTTGGAAATTGTTTTGTCTCAGAATCTGTAATATCTTGTTCCAAGCTCTTCTTGATTTCATGGTTTCTGTTGAGAAGTCTGCTGTGATTCTGATGGGCTTTCCTTTATAGGTGATCTGTTTCATTTCTCTAGCAGCTTTTAATACTGTGTTCTTTTGCTGGATATCTGGGATCTTGACTATTATATGTCTGCGTGTGTTTTTCTTTGGATTATGGGTCGTTGGGGTTGTATATGCCTCGATTTACTGAACTTCAGTATCTTTTACCTTGTTTGGTGGGAAATTTTCTGCTATTATTTCCACAAATATTCTTTTTATATCGTTTGTGTGGTCTCCTGCTGTTTCACTCACCCGTATTACTCGAATATTATTATGTTTCGCCTCATCTTGGAGCTGTTGAATTAATTTTTTTGTGTGTCTTTGATGATTTTATGAGATCCTTCCTTTCTCGGTCATAAGCTTCCATGCTGTCTTCAAGGTCTGAAATTCTATCTTCAGTTTCATTTAAGCATTTTTGCAAGCTTTCAGCGTAAGTTTTCAAATCCTGGCATTCTCTTTGGACCTGTTTCATTCTTGGTAATTCATTCCTAAATTGCTCTTGTAACGTGTCCATTTGTTTCCTATTTTCTTCTAATCTTTTATCTATTTCTTCTCTGTGTACGGAACATTTCTTCCATGATTGTTTTCAGTTTGTTTTTTGTCTGAGAGATCATTGCAGGTATGTGTCTTATTTCTGCTTTAAGCTCTTTTATGGCCTGTTGGAGTTGTTTCATTTCGGATGAAATCGTTTCATAACTTGCAGGTAGATGGCTTCCTGGTTCCCCTGTATGCTCGCATTTAGAACTTCTTTTGGGTGGGGTTGAGTTCTGAGACTGCGTTTTGTTCCTCTGTTTTCCCATTTTTGTGTATCAGATTCAACATGTGGAGCTATAAATTCTCCAGGCAGTTCAGCAGGCAAAGTTCTGCTGCAGTGGCTGCTCCAATGACTCCTTCTGTTTGGGAGAATGTCCCTTAAACTTTCTGCTGAGAGATCCGCTTAAAAGGCTGGTCAGATGCTGCTTTGTGGACTGCGCTATTCCCTACCCCAAGACCTGGTTGGGGCACATAAACAGCTCGCTGCCCCAGGGACCTTGCAGGCAGGGGGTTGCTCAGGTGTTCCTCCCTGGGTGGAGTTCCTCCGCCACTCAAAAATTCCGTCGGCGCGCCCAGCCAGCTCTTCCATCCTGGGGACAGTGTAGTCAGAAGTGCTACTTGGATGTCCTTAGCTGGGCGGAGCTTCTCCCCGACTCAAAAAAAAACCAGTTAGGGTGCCCAATCAACTCACCCTGGGATCGTGCAGGCAGGAATGCTGCTCAGATGTATCTTCCTGGGTCGAGCTTCTTCCCGACTCAGAAATCCTGTTGCGGTGCTCACTTGGCTCACCTGTTTCGAGATCCATGCCGGCAGGAGATCCTGGCGCTCCCCGGTGCTTCTCTGCCTCCTCGGTGTTCTCGCAGTGGCTGCCGACCGCAGCCGCCGCAGTGCCTGCTCTCCAGCCGAGGATGGCGCGGGCTGCGTGGGCAGGGCTCTGAGCAGGATCCCTGACAGCTGCGCGGATTAGCGGTCTCCCCAAGGAGCGCGTTCTCCTAGTTTGCTCTGGTTTCCCACCTCCAAAAATTCCTGGTTGCAGCCGCCTGCGAGCCATTCAGGTTCAGGAGATGGGAGGGTCCGTCCCGCCGCGGTTGCACTCGGTGGTATGCGTAGTCGGCCATCAGCGTTCCGCGAGCAGCGCCGATCGCCTCGGGCTCCCAGCTCTCAGATCCCGCCCACTTCTCGCCGCGGCATATCCAGCCAACCTGTTAATGCTCAGGCAGCACAGAGCAACACGTTCAGTTGGAATTTCGCAGCCGCGGACCCAGCACCCGCATGCAAAAGATCAGTCTCTGGGAGAGTTTCCCTCTGCTGCTCATCTGGTCGCCATCTTCCCGGAAGTCCCCGAGTTTATCTTTCTTCATAGCTGAGTAATATTCCATTATATAGAAGTACTACAGTTTTTTTGTCCATTCCTCAGTGGATGGACATTTGGGTTGCTTCCACAATTTAGCAATTACAAATTGCACTGCTGTAAACATGGATGCATATATATGGCTGTGATAGGTTTTCAGATCTTCCAGGAAAATACCCAGAAGGGGAATGGCTGGGTTGAATGGGACCTCTACACCTAGTTTGCTGAGGAATCTCCAAACTGATTTCCACATTGGTTTTCCCAATTTGCATTCCCATCAGAAGTGGAGAAGAGTTCCTATTTCTCCACAGCCTCGCTATCATTTGTTATTGGTTGATTTCTTAATGATAACCATTCTTACTGGGGTGAGATGAAATCTCAGTGTTGTTTTAATTTGCATTTCTTGAATGACTAGTGATGTAGAACATTTTCTCATATATTTATTTGCCATTTGTGTTTCTTTATCTGAGAGGTGTGTATTCATCTCAGATGCCCATATCTGGATTGGGTCTCTGAACTTTGGGGGGGGGCTGATGTTTTTAAATTCTTTATATGCTCTAAATAGAAGACCTTTGTCGAAGGGATAGTCAGCTAAAATTTGTTCTCAGTTTGTGGGTTTTCTTTTTAGTGTGCTGGTGATTTCTTTAGATGTGCAGAAACTTTTCAGTAGGATGAGATCATAGTTGTTGATTCTTTGAAGTGTTTCCTGTGTGGTTTGTTTTTTGTTCATGAACTCTCTGCTTACCCCTATGTCTTCAAGGTTTTTGCCTACTTTCTCTTCCAATAGATTTAGTGTTTCTGTTACAATATTGAGATCTGTGATCCATTTTGACTTGAGTTTGGTAGATGGTGATTGACTTGGGTCTATTTTTAGTCTTTGGCAGGTGGCAAGCCTATTTTTCTAGCACCATTTATTAAAGAGGCTATCATTATTACAGTGACTTTTTTTAGTCCCTTTGTCCAAGATTAGGTGGCTGAGAGTGCTTGTGGTTGTGGCTGTTTCTTCCAGTCTGTTCCATTTATCCTCTGGTCAGTTTTTTAGCCAGTACCATGTTGATTTTATTACAGTAGCTTTGTAGTATAATTTTAAGTCAGGGATTGTGATTCCACCTGACTTATCTTTGTTGTCCAGGTTTGCTTTTGATATTCTGGGTCTCTTCTGGTTCTAGATGAATTTAAGGAATGTTTTCTCCAGATCTGTGAGATATGTCAGTGGTAGTTTAATGGGGATTGCACTGAATCTGTATAACAATTTTGGTAGCATGGCCATTTTCACAATGTTGGATCTTCCTATCCATGAGCAAGGAATATTTTTCCATTTATTGAAATCCTCTTTGATCTCTTTTTTCAGAATACTGTAGTTTTTACTGAATAGATCTTTTACTTCTTCTGTTAGATTGATTCCTAAATATTTCAATTTCTTGGATGCTATTGTAAAAGGTATGGTTTCCTTAATTTCTCTCTCAGTTTGTTGTTTGTGTATAGGAATGCTATTGATGTTTGGGTGTTGACTTTGTAACCAGCTACACTGCTGGATTTGTCAATTAATTCAGGGAGTCTTCTTGTGGAGTTTTTGGGTCTTCCATGTAAAGTATCATGCCATCTGCAAATAGTGATAATTCTACTTCTTCCTTTCCTATTGTTATTCTTTTTATGTTTCTCTGTTGTCTAACTGCTCTGGCTAATGCTTCCAGAACTATGTTGAAAGGAGTGGTGACAGTGACAGTGGACATCCTTGTCTTGTTCCTGACTTTAAAGTGAAAGCTTTCAGTTTTTGTCTATTTAGTATGATGTTGGCTGTTGGTTTGTCACAGATGGCTTTGATGAGATTGAGATAAAGACCATCTCTTACTATTTTGTGTAAGGTTTTATTTTTTTCATCATGAATGAGTGTTGGACTTTGTCAAAAGCTTCTTCTGTGTCTATTGAAATGATCATGTGGTTTTTGTCTTTGGCTCTATTAATATGGTGTATAAGATTTATTGATTTGCAAATACTGAACCATCCATGCATTCCTGGAATGAATCCAGCTTAGTCATAGTGTGTGATTTTCTCGATGATTTGCTGCATTCTATTTTCTAGTATTTTATTGATTATCTTTGCATCTATATTCATTAAGGAGATTGGTCTATAGTTCTCTTTCTTGGTCGGGTCTTTCTCTGGTTTTGGTATCAGTATAATACTTGCCTCGAGGAATGAGTTTGACAGAATTCCTTCCTTTTCAATTTCATTGATGAGTTTGAGGAGTATTGGTATTAAATCTTCTCTGAATTTCTTGTAAAATTCTGCTGTGAATTCAGGGCCTGGGCTTTTCTGTTTTGGTAAGTTTTTAATCACATTTTCAATTTCATTAATTGATATTGTGTTGTTCAGGATTTTTATATCTTCTTGATTCAACTTTGGTAATTTGTACATTTCTAGGAATCTGTCCGTTTTTCCTGAGTGTTCTATCTTATCAGAGTAAAGATTTTCAGAGTAGATATTAATGATCTTTTGAATTTCTGTAGGCTCTGTAGTGATTTCATCCTTTTCATTCCTTACTGCACGAATATGAGTTTTTTCCTTCTTTTTTTTTTTGATAAGGTTGGCTAGGAGTTTATTAATTTTCTTTATTTTTTTCAAAGAACCAGCTCTTTGATTCTTTTATTTTTATTTTTTATTTTTAGTGTTTTCTTCATCTCAATTGCATTAACTTCTGCCCTGATCTTTATAATCTCCTCCCTTCTTTGGGCTTTGGGCTTGACTTGTTCTTGTTTTTCTAAAAGTTTGAGATGCAGCATTAGGCTATTTATTTTTTCTCTTTCTGTTTGTCTTATGTGTGAGTTCACTGCTATAAATTTCCCTCTGAGGACTGCTTTCATTGCATCCCATAGAATCTGGTAATTTGTATCTACATTTTAGTTTGTTTGTAGGTATTTTTAAATTTCTTCTTTAATTTCTTCTGTGACCCATTGGTTGTTCAGGAGGTTGTCATTTAATTTCCAAGTGTTTATGGAGTTTTTGGAGCTCCTTTTGCCCATTAATTTCCAATTTCATTGCACTGTGGTCCAATAATATGCATGGGATAATTTCAATTCTTTTGCATTTAGGTGGGTATGCTCTATGGGCTAGAATCTGGTCTATTTTAGAGAAGATCCCATGTTCAGTTGAGAAAAATGTGTATTCTGATGTTGCGGGGTGGAACACTCTGTGTACATCTACTAAACCCACTTGTTTGCAGCTTTGATTCAGATGTTATTTCTTTGCTCACTTTTTGTCCAGTTGACCTATCTCTTTGTGTTAAAGGGGCATTGAGGTCCCCTATTACCATAGTGTTATTAATTATGTGGGTCTTCATGTTTGTTAAGATTTGTCTTATGTAGCTTGGTGCTCTGATATCTGGTGCATACATGTTTATGATTGTTATCTCTTCCTCTTGCAGTTTTCCCCTAACAAGTATGTAGTGGCCTTCTTTAGCTCTTTTGATTGTTCTCAGCTTGATGTTTACATTGTCTTAAAATATAATAGCTATACCTGCTTTTTCCTGGGTTCTTGTTGCACAGAGTATTGTTTTCCATCATTTGACTTTCAGTCTATGGATTTCCTTTTGAGTAAAATGTGTTTCCTATATATACACAGTATATCATTGAATTTTGTTTCTTAATCCCCTCTGCCAGTCTGTTTCTTTTGCGTGGTGAATTGAGGCCCTTTACATTTATGGTTATAACTGATATGTGTTGGCTTATCATTGTCATGTTATTTACTTGCTGTTAATTGATTGCTCTACTTGAGGATTCCTTTGTATTGTTCTTGAAATTGAGGTCATTTTCTTCTCTGGCTAGAATGTCTCTTAGTACTTTTTGTAAGGATGGTTTGGCCCTCATGAAGTACTTCAGTTGTTCTTTTTCATGGAAATTTTTTATTTCTCTGTTAAACTTGAAGGATAGCTTGGCAGGATACATCAACCTTGGTTGGAAGCTGCTTTGTCTTAGGGCCTGTAATACTTTGCTCCAAGCTCTTCTGGATTGGATGGTTTGTGTTGAGAAGTCTGCCATGATTCTGATGGGCTTTCCTTTGTAGGTGATCTGTTTCTTTTCTCTAGCAAGTTTTAATCTGTTCTTTTGCTGGAGATTTGGGATCTTGATTCTTATATGTCTGGGTGTAGTTTTATTATGGTTTTGACTAGTAGGAGTTCTATATGTCTCATTAACTGTATCTCAGCTGGTGTTTCCATGCTTGAGAAATTTTCTGCTATTATTTCTGCAAATATTCTTTTTATGTCATTTGTGTCACCTCCTGGTGTTTCATTGACTCCTATTAGTCTGACATTATTTCTCTTTGCCTCATCTTGCAGCTGCTGAATTGATTTTTCCTGGATCCTTACTGATTTTAAGAGATCCTTTCATGATTGCTAAATGCCATGCTGTCTTCAAGATCTGAAATTCTATCTTTGGCTTCATTCAAGCAGTTTTGCCAGCTTTCAATGGAAGTTTTGGTTTCCTGGAATTCTCTTTCAGTCTGTTTCATGCATTCTAATTCATTCCTATATTGCTCATGTAACATTTCCATCCATTGCCTATGTTCATTTATTTTTTAAAATCTATTTCTTTAGATGTGTTGAGCAGTTCTTTCATTATTATTGTTATTTCATTTTTTGCCTGAGATATTATTTGTGATCTGATCTCTTCTATGGCCTGATGGAGTTGTTTCTTTACTTTCACTGCAATCATTTCAGGAATTTCAGGCGTGTATTTACCAAGTTCCCCTATGTCATTGTCTCCTGGGCTTGTTCTGAGTGGGGGGGCGGGAGTTCTGAGATTGCATTTTCGTCCTTCGCCTGGTCATGTTTGATGTCGGAGGCAGAACACACAGTCTCCCTCTTCTCTGGCAGCTCAGCAGAGGTCGCTAGTGGCTCTGGTTTTCTTGGTGGTGAGGCCCGCCCCACTGTGTCTGCTGAGATGTGCTGCTTAGTCTGGGGTCTTCTGGAAGATGAAGTGTACCCAGGTCTCCCAGGTCTCAGACACAAACTGTGATGTCAGTTGATGGCAGACCGTCTGATCCAGTGTCCCCTTGCAGTTCTGGGCATGCATATGACCCAGAAGTGGGCTGCACTGGTGACACAGTGAGGGTCATCCTGTGACCCCAGGCAGTTCAGAGCAGAGGTAGAACCCAGACACAAATTTCAAGGTCAACAGTTTGTGAAGCACCTGATTCCATGTCTCCAGGCAGCTCAGGGTGTACACAGGAGACATATATGAGCTGCGGTGATCAGGGACCGGCTGTGTCTGTGACCTCCAGAAGGTCAGGGAGCAAGTAAAGTCCTGATGCAAACCACGGTTATAGCAGTTTGTGCACCTTCTGCCTTAGTACTACTGGTGGCCCAGGGGGGGCCCAAATGCGAACCTCAGTGTTAGCAGCTCCTGGGCTTTTTGAGTGAGGGGCTCCTGTATGCCTACAGCTTCCTTGTAATGCAGGTTATTTAGATTAGGATCAAAGGCAGAGATGAAGTATAGGGAGGGTGCAGACATGTGAAGAGGTAGTCCACTAACATTTACTGAATACTAGTTTTGATTCTGGCACTCTGCTAAGTACTTCATGTACATCATCTGGTTTAATTGTTACAGTGACCTGTGAAATAACAGTTGCATCCAGTTTAACCAATGAGGACTGAGGCCCAGGTGTGAAGACATGGGCAGAAGGCCACACACTCAGTAGAAGGTGAAGTTGGACCTGGCGGCTGTGCTGGGTTCTCTTCATTGCCCCATTTTTCCTTCACTATATTTTCTGGCAAAAAACCAGTGCTTCAATTTCAGTTCTGGTTTCCAAATGCCTTTCCATTAGTATATCCTTTTAAACAGCTAATATATGGCAACTATTAATAGAACATATGTTTCTAATTTGTAACTGTTCCATTAATAACTAACTATCCAGCATAAGGTATCCTGAAGTGACTGTCTGTTTTAATCTCTCAAAATACTTAGTTCCTTGCTAAGGAATCTTCCATCTCCACAAAGGGCCCTAATAACTCCCCTAGAGATTACAGTTCTTTACCCTTAATGGACCATCAATGAATTTTCTGTAGAATTTTTAAGTACAGCTGTTGTACACCTGTACTTTTGGGGACACAGCCAAAATTGAGTAGCCTGGAGGTTTTCCTTAGAGGTCATGATGCTGAATTTCTTTACAGAATGATTCATAGCTATTGATAACATGAGCAGAGCTGAGAACTCACTGACATTGGAATTCACATAGCACAAGTATACACAGGAGTAGGTAAACGCCAAAAATTTGGTTAGCTTACAATAGATGTTCAAAAATGGATTTGCTGTTTATATTTAGTTTGTCATGCATACTAAGGGTATTGAGGAGGGCACACACACGTGGAATACTCTTGAATGTTTAGAGAATCTTGAGTTAGGGGAAAATTGACTCTGGCTGCAAGTTAGGAAGAGTCCTGCTATTGGGAACCTGGAGCTCTGTACCACCTTCTCTGTTGGGTCAATACACAAGGGTGTATGATTCACAGACTCTCAAGTTCCTCTGGGTAAAGAGGAGGTGTTGAGACCCTCCATGGCCCTTCTGCTCCCCCACCCCAATATACACTGAGATTCAAATTTCTTGTGGTAGTTCTCGTCACCTCATAAAAAGATAATAATTCACTTCTTTCCATATTCATGAAGATTAATGTCATAACAGTACCCAGTTTTCACATTCATTCTCTATAAATTGCAACCCCAGAAGTTGTGCTGTGCTGTCTTCCTGGAAAAACAAATGACTTTCATGCATAATGAGGCTCAGATCTTGCTAATCTGTCTTGTGTAAACTAAGTCCCTACGGTATAACAATCACTCTTAACTACACATTTGTTTAGATTTTCTGACATGCAACCATAGTCATTTCAAAAGAGGCTTATGCTTTTATAATTCTGGAATATGACAGTGATTTGTTATTATTACTTCTCTGGAAATGATTCCATCTAGTTGCAAAATCACAGTTGAACCTAATCACCTTAAATAATATAAATAGGTGTCATGAATAAAGCAAAAATTCAACTGCCCCTTAAAGCATGCCTTATTTTCTAGTAAATTCATGTTTGTGTGCCAATTAAGATATAAGGCCAAGATTCATCTATAATTTCAGGAAATAGCTACGAAGTGTTGCAGCTAGGATGGCAAGCTGCAAACCAATAGCTCTGGCAACTAAGCACACCAGCCCCTCTCCCCCTCCCATTCTCCACGCTGGATCAGTGGCGCTTTCCATGGGGAAGCAAATTAAAGTACTCAAGTCTCAGGCAACCCAGTTCAGGCTGCTTTGCAGGACATTTCTGAAGAAATTTTGTTTGTGAGCCACAAAATTGGATCCATAACAAAGCAGGTCACTAAGGAGGGAAACAAAAGCCAGAAATTTATAGAGGCAACTAAAGCACCTGAAATTCTTATGGAGGGGAAATACTTCACAGAGTTGCATGAAGCAAGAGGTAGAAGAGTGGACCAAACAAAAAGTCTGAAGTATGACTTGGCCTTATTCACTTTTTAAACTAGTCCAGTCCTCTTAGATGGAGGCCAGCTAGAAATCAAAGGGTATCTTTAGGAACATGAGCCCTTAGCAATTTTACTCCTGTAGTCATGTGATGCTGGTTGGGTCTGTCATAGCCCTTCTGTCCTGCTCCACCAGGGCTGGCTTCTTTTCGTCTTAGACTCTTGCATTCTCCCTGACTTTCCTATTTTGTAGAATCCTCCTCCAATCCTGCTCCACGAACATTCGTCATATTCCATAGTTGCATCAAAGGCCTCTTTGTATCGCTTTGCCTTCTGATTCTGACTGCACGGCAGTGTACTGCTTACGTAGAGAAGGTACTTGTCCTAGCCATGACCTCATGAGTATAAGAGGCAGTCTGCAGTCTGAGGAGCAGACAGTAAAGAGCCCCAGACACTTAGCTCAAGAAACCGTCTCTGAGTATTTCTTTGACCTCACCAGGAAGGAGAATAGTATGAGCCAGTATTTGTTCAAGACCTTATGGTGTCCCATTCATCAAACTTAAATGCATGAAGTAACTGAACATGTACAGTGGCCTCATGAGAGAGTACTATTGTTTCCTCTTTTTAGACGGGGACCCTAAAGTGTAGAAAAATGAACAAATATGACCAGCCTCACACAGCCGCTAACAGGTAGAGTTTGGGTTTCCAGCTATGGTGGTTTAGAACCTCTACCTTTCCTCCGTGTCTTGGTTGCTAGGCTTCGCTCTTGGCTTTGACCTGGAACTCTTCTCAGTTCTGGTGACCCAGCTTTGGACGGCACTTTTTGGATCTGGGATTCCATGCACACTTAGGCCCCCTTTCAGATTACTTTGTTGGCTTCGTGATAAAGGGTTCTCCATAGTTTAAAATAAAAATAGACCTTTCCCCTTCCTCTCTCCTTCCTTAGCTCATTATTATTGCTTGGCCCCAACAGTACAAAAGAGAAAGCTTGGCTAGGATCCAAGGATTCTCCACGTCTACCAGCAAGACTATGGCTTTAGATTTGAGCTAAATGATTTAAAACTGGAGTTAAGAGTCCATATAGAAACTACTTGTTTGGATGGAGGTGCTATGAAGGCAGGTATCATTACAGTTTTACCTCTACACCTCCAGCTGAATTGGCACATTGCACACCCTGAATGCTGAATAAATATCTGTTGAATAAAAACATGACTTAATGACTGAATAGGAGGAGGCAATGGTATCTGCCAGACTACAAAACAGGGTGTCCACATAGGTTCCCTCAGCTATTTAGGTTCCATCCTTTATACAGTGGATGCTGGGTCTGCTGGATAACCTCACAAGAACTAGGACAACCCCTATCAGATAGTGGTGAGGGGACCCTGATATGCTTCCTGCCCCCCCGGATCTTGCTCAGGAATGGAGAGCAAACTGGTTTGTGAGAAGATTCAGCAGAGACTTAGAAAAGATAAAACCAAGAGATTGGTCCAAATTCCACTGTCTGCTGTTAACTGGAAGCAGAAGTCTCTGGCAGTCTCCTGCAGCTATTTTTATATGTTCCCTGCAGCTTGTTTCTGGGCAAGGTTAACCATTTGCTTCAGCTTTTTGCAGAAGGCTGATTCTGCACACAAGCACAGCAGATTAGCTGCAGCATTTATTTTCATAACTAACTCAACAAAGCTTGGACATTGTTCTTAACCACCCTATCCCACGTGCTATTTACGTTCCTCCCTGCTACCAGTCTTTGCAGAGTCAGTGGCTGGTCCCACTCTATCCCGGAGATAATGCCTTACTTCATATTTATATCTTCACTTCCCAGACCAGTCACTGATGTGGAGTTGATAGACAGGAAATGTTTACCAAATGAATAAGCAACCAGAGGAAAAAAGTCCTGAGATTCATATGGAACCAGAAAGACCCAAGATTACTTTTACAAAGTGAGAGCAAAGAGCTGAGTGGGAGGCATCACAATCCCGAACTTGAAGTTTTATTACAAAGATACCGTGACAAAAACAGCATGGTGCTGGCACAAAAATAGACATGAGGATCAGGGGAACAGAATAGAGCAAGCAGAAACAATCCCAAGCACATTCAGCCATTTGACCTTTGATACAGGGGCCAAAAAATGCACAGTGGAGGAAAGATAGCTTTGTTAATAAATAGTGCTGGGAAGACTGGCTATTCACATGCAGAATGTTGAGTATAGACTCATCTCTTACCATGTGCTAAACTAAATTAAAGTGGATCAAAGAACTAAACATTAAAACATCAATACAATATGCTGGAAGATAAAATTCTTGAAATCATAGGTATAGGCAAGGACTTTCTGAACAGAAACCTGGCTCCATAAGAAATTACACCAGGGATTAAAACATGGGATTATGTCAAATTAAAAAGCTTCCACGCATCAAAAGAAACAAATAACTGAGTGAAAAGACCATACATAGTGGGGAACAATTGCCAGATATTCTGTAGATAGAGGACTAATACCTAGAATACATAAAGAACTCAAACAAAATTAGACCCCCCTCCAAAATAAAACACCTCTTCAAGGAATGAGCAAATGAAATGAATAGACACTACACAGAAAAAGTACAAATGGCCAATATATACATCAAGAAATATTCAACATTGCAGGCCATTAGAGAAACGCAAATTAAAGTAACACTGAAATTCCACCTTACCCCAGAAAGAATGGGGATCACCAAGAAATCCAATAATAACAAATGCTGGCAAGGCTGAGGGGGTCAAAGGACACATTGTTTCACATTGTTGGTGAAAGTGTGAATTGGTACAGCCACCATGGATATCAGTACAGAGATTCTTCAAAAAACTAAAAGTAGAGGTTCCATTTGACCCAGCTGTTCCCCTTCTAGGTATTGTCCCAAAAAAGCTGAAAGCACCATACCATAGTGATACATACACATTCATGTTTATAGCAGCACAATTCACAATAGATACTCTTGGAAACTGCCTGTATGTCAGCCAAAAGATGAACTGATAAAGAAAACACAATATCAACACGCAATGGAGTACTACTTTGCCAGAGAGAAAGATACATTTGAGACATTTGTAGAAAAATGAGTGCATCTTCAGACCATAATATCAAGTGAAATAAATCAGACACACACATTTAAATATCACATCATTTCTCTTATATGAGAAACTCAAATTATAAATAAAGAGCAAAGCATATAGTAGATAACTGGAAGGAGGGAGATCAGTAGGGAGGTGGAGGAAAGGGGAAACAGAAGGAATTAAACCATGTTACGTACACAAGCCCACCCACACAGGGAATGCAAACACTGTGTAGAGCAAACATGTACTAATAAAAAAACCCAAATGAGTGAAAGAATTCACACAGGAGAAGTAAGAGCAGGTACATATTGGTAGGGTGAACAGGGGCAGTGCTCAGTGTAGTGTGGTTCTCACACCAACCTTGCATGAAAGTATCTGTCATCTTCTCAATTTTAAATCTGTTCTCCCTTTTACACTCTCTAAATAGGATTCTGAAGACTTTTATCCTATTACCATGGATCTATTTTGTGTCTGAGTAAAGGAGAGATTTAAGATTTTTGGTAAACATTTTGAAATAATCCAACTGCACATTTTTAAATGCATCATGGAGGTTCTAAGTTTCACCCTGATAGGTGAAAGATCTTGGCACTGGGGTGGATAAGTAGAACAGGTTGTCTTGTCTCTCTCAAAAATAAAAATATGAATCTTTATTTGAGCCTTATTTTCTTGATTTTTTTTTTTTTTTTTTTTTTTGCGGTACTGGGGATCGAACTCAGGACCCTGCGCTTGCTAGGCAAGCGCTTATTCCACTGAGCTATATCCCCAGCCTTGATTTCTAATGATGAAACTATTGCAGTAAATATTAACTAATCAGTGTGCATTTGAAACGTGAAGTCAGCCTGGATGATCACTTTAAATGATTAAGTTGCATGTTTGCATTTGAAGCCTACTCTTGCAAATGAGCAGTAGTGAGGGGCAGAAATAGCACAGGTAACTGAAATGTTCCCCAAGTCCATACATCTAATAGTTTCTTTTATTATCTCCCATTAAGCTTTTTTAGCAGGTAGCAGGTAAGCAGAGTGGACTAACTTGACTGACTGCTTTTTCTGCTTCTTTGTAAGTCCTGGCCTTCAGTGCTTTGGCCAAGCCCAGGACAGTGGGAGACACAGGTGGGCGGAGACTGTAGATAATCGGTAGATTTCCCACTCAGATCCTGGGAGAAGTGAGAGTAAGTTGTGAGAAATCTAGTTTTTAACTTAGGAACAAATAATGCTGGTCATCAACTCTGCATTTGTTCTCTCTCAAAACCAGACCCAATGGTAAGATTCATTTTCTATTTCATTAAAAATAACCAAATAAAGAACAGACCTTTACACTTCTTGGTCTCAGATATCTTGTGTTTTATCCAGATAAATGAAAATCTTAAGAAAAGTTTAGCAGATGAATATATAAAAACATATTTTAGAAAATTTCAGCCAGATGTCTATAATCCCAGCACATGGGAGACTGAGGCAGGAGGACGCTGTGAGCTGGTGGCCAGACTGGGCTATGTAGTGAGACCTTATCTCAAAACAGACAAAACAAAACAAAACAAAAACAGGAAAAAATTTCAGTGTGACACTTGGGATGGGTATATTCATCTTTTATTTCTGACTTGTTTTGCATCTGAAAAACGAAAGAGCTTGTTTTGTTGTAGTACTTGCAAATGCATAGATTAAGGGCTACCTCAAGGAAAAATTATAGATTGGACCCTGTCCTTGTCTTCCCCGGAGGAAAATCCTTGGTCCTCTTGACCTGAGACTTGCTGAAAGAGATATGGGAGGAGAACAACAGCAGCCAAGACACAAACAAGGTAGATTACTCTGCAGTAAAAAGGACAAGAGAGGAATGGGGAGGACCCGGATGTTCAAGGGCTGCGAAAACTGCGACTGTGGTGGGGTATGTTGGTGAAAGGCGCGACTTTGACTCCTGACAGTGCGAGGTTGGGTTCCTGGTTTCCCATGCAAGTTACAACTCAAACACAGGACAGTCAGCATTCGTAGGAGTGTGACTATTCTCATACCAGCTAATCATATACAAAATCTTCATGGCTTTGTTTTTCACTCGTATCTTTCGTACAGGATACTTTTGTGCTGTCTTTTGTTTTCTTGAGCTTAATACACTCCACAATGATAAAGAGGCTGCTTTTATAGCATGCAGTTTTTTTATTTTAAAGAGAATGAAAATTAAAAACTAACAAATGATACAGAATTTCAAAACAAGATGATAGGAAATTAACAATGGTTGTTGTAATGCATATTTTTATTTTTAAAGTAGTTGTTCAGATTACCAGACAAACGCAGGCAAAATTGATCAAACAATTAAGCATTCACTGTTCCTTTCAATAAACCAATAGAAATTAGTAATACAATTATCTTAGCTATCTAGTGTATATATATATATATATTTTTTCTTTTCCTTCTTACTTTCTTTTCTCCTTTCCCCCTTCCCAATTGTTCTTTCTGAGCAGTTACTTTCCCTTTCATAATATCTACTGTACCTTTCAGATTTTATTTACTCTTATAGAATACAGTTTTTTGGAGGACGGAATTTAATTTTTATAGACTGGAATTGACATGGTTCCTCTCAGAAACTCTTAAGTATAAGTGTAATTTACATATTGTAAAATTTTTATAACTTGACCAAACTTCACTGGAAAAATCAGTAAAGTCCTGGTGTGTAATCTGAAAATGTTGCCACATACTACTAATATGACCTGGATACTATACTAATATGAGTGTCTTTTCCATTTTCTTTTAAATAGAGGTCTTAGCTTTTTTGCACTAATTTCCAATGTCATTTTTAGAAACCTGGTTTTACTGTATCTTAGTTTTAAATCCTCCTCTCGTTGTCATGAGTTCTGCTTTATTTCTTATGGGTATTTTTGCTCTTGCTATTGCCTGACATTTTGTTACCTTTTGTAGGTTTCTATGCAGTAAGGTAGCTCGTGTCTAGGGCTTCTTATACAGCAGAATCAGTATTTGTGGGCTTGTGGAGTTTTCTACCTACAAGGGATGTGACTGATGGTCCTTTCATAAATCATCTTGGTGAATCTGCACGATAGTCCCCAGTTATGCATTCCAACACTAATTTAGGTGCTATAGTCAAGAGGATTTTGCAGATCAAAGCCTTTAATTAGTTGGCTTTAAATTAATCAAAAGAAGATTATCCTGGGTGGGCCGGAACTAGTAAGAGGATTGCTTAGCAAAGCCTTCCCTAGGCTCAGAGCCTCCGACAGCTGCTGGGTCTGCAGCTCCTCTTACCCTCTATGGATCTTGAGGTTCTGGCCTGTTTGCACTTTTCTGTACTTGATACCCTGTGAAATCAGGCCTCAGTTGTGTCTGTGGGGTTCCAACCTGCTTGTGATCTTTGCTTCTAACAATGTATATGTGAACAAGAGCTTCAATCTGAGCTCATCGGTAACAGTGTGGTCATTTCTTCTCTTTCTGAGTGTGTTTTCTAGGGACCTCTGACTTGTTTGACTACCTTCATAACTATGTGAAGCATTTTTTTGGTAACACACACACACACACACACACACACACACACACACACACACACACCCTTCTGCTTCCCTGTCTGAACTCTGACTGATAGAGAGTTGATTTCTGATTCCTTCTTTTGAATCTCCCAGGACTCTCATTAGTTCAGTTTGCAGCAAATCTTGGCTGAAAAATTCCTGATATCCTCAAGGTTTAAACTGGACTCTACCTAAAGTATAATTTAATGAATATGTGTGTGTGTGCGTGTGCGTGTGCGTGTGCGTGTGCGTGTGTGTGTGTGTGTGTGTGTGTGTGTGTGTGCGTGTATATATATGTTTTGGATAAGCTAGCACTCTGGGGGTTCCCTGTTTCCTTTTTAGTTTAAATGTTTGCCCTTTTATTTTTAAACCTTGTTTTCTCCTTTATTTTGATGAGAAGAAAATAGCTCTCAAGTTTTGAACATGTTTGCCTGTAATTTCCCTCTCATGTGTCAGAATTCAGTGAACAGAGACTAATCTGGACCAGGAAAGGCTGCTCTCTTGGAATTACAAACAGCTCCCTCTCAGCCAGCGAAATGCTCAGGGGTGGGGAGCTGGTTTTATCTGCGGTTCTGAAGCAGGAGAGTGCTCTTCACGCACTTTTATCAGTAGGAGGCAGTCCACGTTTCCCTCCAGACTCCATATTCAACCTTGCAGATGTCAAGAATAAAGAGCATGTAATAGGGCTCCAGATTCAGGTGGAGCGGAAAGTAAGAAATACAGATTTTAAGTGGAAGAACAGAGGAGTTATAAATAGGAGCGAGGTCTTTCTGCCCGTCTGCTGTTCTTCTTTCCTTTCTTCCCTTCTCCTCTCTTCCACTTTCCTTTTCTTTTCTCCCGTTTTTCATTTCTCCCCCCCTCTCCCCTTTCCCACCAGGCAGCCGTTATGGTAAGCTCACCTGTGATAAGCTGGGTCAGGAAATACCCCTCCCTGGCAAGCTCTGGGAGGCTTGGAAGGCCAAGGAAGGCGTGGTCAGGGCGGGAGCCAGGGGTTGACAGGTGAGGAGAGGGAGCAGGGTGTGGACAGTTTGATCTTGCTCTGATTGGGGCGGGGCTAAGGGCATTTGCTTATCTCTGTTTCTGCTTATTCTTGTTTTAGGAAACTGATGGTAGGGATGCACCCAAGCCCGAGGCATACTAGGGAAGCAGCGGGACCACAGTGGTACTCAGAGGAAAAGGGGGAAATGTTGGCTGCCACGGCAGGACTTGTGTCTAAAGGTAAGAAAAAGCATGAACCACACAGTTGGCTTGTCCCAGCTTTCCAGGACAGGAGGCACGCAGGTTCAGGCCCCAGGCTCAGAGTGTTTTTCCTGGAGTGCCTTCTCCCACAGATGTGGGGTGTGTGTGTGTGTGTGTGTGTGTGTGTGTGTGTGTGTGTGTGTATGACCTGTCCATGGTACTGAAGGAAGTGGTTGGCCATGGTCAGACAAGTAGATGTTCTTAGACTTGGGGATTTGGATCCTGTTTCTCAATCACCTGACCCATGTGAATGTGCTCTATTCCTGGTCAACTTCAAAGATTCCTTCTTTTATATTGCCCTGATCCTATAGCATTTGCTTTATAAAAGCAAAGTAAATAGATGAGCAGGTGGTATAGAAGATTGCCTAAACTTCTTTTCTGGACTTACTTAGTTTGGCTTATAGTAAAGAATAATTCTGGGGAACATTAGGCTAAATAGCTTTCAGAGGGATTAAGGGGATTATTAAGATGCTCTTCCTTAGATATTGCTGAGATTTGTAACACTTTTAAATTACTGCCAGGAAGACAAAGGAATGTGTGGTAAGGTAGCATTGTAGGAAACTCATGGGGCAGGATATTTAATATTAATCTATATTTTACCTCTGGGAACACGGAATGGATGAACAGTTGTATTATGCACCCCAAAGTTATGGTTTATCATAAAAGGGTCACATGCTCCATTGCCTTACAAGAGAAATTTTATTTGAATTATAAGACATTTCTAAACGTTTTACATGATTAGTGGGAGGTGTAGTCTTTTGTAACAAAAAAAGCTGCTGACTGGAATTACATTTCCCATTAACAGGGACGTAAGTGAAGTAATTTTGTTTCAACAGTCATATCCTGAGGGCAAATGGGTCATAGGGAGTGATTAAATTGACAAACACGAACCCAGGAATAATCACTATATATGAATTCCCTGTAGATGACCTCACTTTTTTCCTCAGGACTTTAGCATTCTCGGGCATTTACCATCGTATTAAGATATACTGCTTACAATAATAAGGAGATTGACTATGCCATTAGATTTTTCTCTATGAAAGTATTCTCAGCACAAGAGACTGCACACTGATATTTCTTTCTAAATTGAAATATTATACAGAGGACAAAAGGATTAGATAGATGCAGCAAATAATTTGATGTCAAGAAAAATACTGTAGCTCAACAACGATGAGCTTCTGGGCTAAAAACACAAGACCGGTGACGATGATAACAATGCCTTATAAAGTCTTCAGGCCTCCATTTGAATCAGAACAGCTCTTCAAACTGAATATAATGGAAATAGTATGAACGTTTACTTATGGTAGTTTTTCTGACCTGAGAATCCTGAACAACTGACAAAGAGGAGCATTTATGCTTTCGCTCCTAAAAAGGAGATTGTAGTCCAGGAAATTATGCATGCTTTCAGAGTGATACAACTCTCTGAAGCTTGCCTATATCTAGTGTATTTGTGAAGTTTCTTTAGCATGGGCCACATTTTTATTATTATTATTGTTTTCTTGGTTCCAAATATCAAACTCATGACCTCGTGCTTGCTGAGTGGGTGCTCATGCCACTGAGCTACGTCCCCAGCACATTTTTAATACTAAGGTTTGTACTGACACTGACTACTTGGTATTGTACCTTTCTTGTAGCTGGATGAGAAGGAATCCATCATCCAGCAGATTCGCCTGGCAGATTTGCGGAGGTCTCACCTGTGTTAATGGTACACCATGGCCTCATGTGCATTTTAGGGCCAATGTATATGTAGAATAAGGAATAGGAGAAAGGAATGAGGTGTGACTGGAGGTACAGAGGAGCAGAAGTCAGAGCAGGGAACAGCTTGTCCGGAGTTGGGCATTCAAATACATGGAGAGACAGACAGAAGACATGAGATTTGTCACAAGTAAGCCACAGTAATGGGGAAGAAAGAGAGAGAGCTATGCTGGGGGAGATGATGGCGTAGAGAAAACAAGAAACTTCCACAGGCCAAGAAGAAAGACAGGAACATTTTCCTAGGTGTTCGCATGTTTTTTGTTTTTTGTTTTCCTTTTGGAGACAGGGTCTTGCTATGCAGTTTAGGCTGGCCTTGAGCTCACTTTGTAGCCCAGGCTGCTCTTGAACTCTCAACGATCCTCCTGCCTCAGCCTCTGGAGTGCTGAGATTACAGGCATGTGCCACCATGCTCGGCAGTGTTTTTATGTATACATTTACACCCTTGTACCTTTATGTGTACTGATTTTATTGTTTCATACAGGGTCATATGGAGTTAATTAGGTGATTGCCCTGCTTTACTTAAATGATGACTCATATTTTGATGTAAGTTTTGCTGGCTGGGGTGATAGGGTTCTCCTGAGAAGCAATCAATAGCATAAATAAAGTGTGCAGGGTAGGCTGGCAGGATGATGATCCAGGCATGAGCTGATGTGATAGTGTATGCGAAGATAGCGTACTGTCAGAATTCTCTCTCCTTTGAGGGATAGCAGTCTTTTTCTTAGAACCCTCAGCTAATTACATGACGTCCACCCACATTATCGGGATGATATACTTTACTTGCTGTGCAAATTTTAATGTTAATAGTATCTAAAAATACCTTCATAGCAGAATCTAGACACATTTGACTAAACGTCCAGATACAATGACCTAACCAATTTGACACATAATATTAATCACACTGGCCTTTGGAAGATGAAATTATCGTGAGAGAGGGGATGTGGAAAAATTGTGGTTGAATGTCAACGACGAGGATTAGTAAGGCTGTCTGCTAACCCTGCTCGCTCGCTTTACCCTTGTACTCAAAGTTGTTTCCAGTCAACCCCGCGCAAAGACTTCTGACAAAGTGACTTCTGTCATCCAGGTGTTGGCTATTGCTCTCCCCTTTCATCCTTATGATTCTTACGGGAGGCAAATTCCACACCTAGAGAAAGACTGCTTAATTCCAGTTGTGAATGAATGAATTGAGGTATTCTCTCCTACCTGCTCTCTGTATTAAGGAATTCCTGAACTTCTCTTCTTGGCTCTTGTCATGGTTCTTTCCTTTGGGGATCATCACCTCTGCTTCCCAGATTGAACTTTGTGGCACCACATCTTGTTCTTCAGATTTTATTTTTTAATCTTTCAAATTTTGCATCTGAATTTCTAATTGTTTGTTCTATGTCCTAAAAAAGTCTTTCAAATTCAACATGCCCAACATGACATTAATTTCCTCTCGTAGACCTGATTTTCCTCCCCCTTGTTCGGTATCTTCAGGTTTATGATTCCATTGTGCTTTTTATTAGCCCAACCTGGAATTTTTTTTATTGTAATCTTCCTTATTAACTTCATTGAAATATTCATAAAGTCACCTTTGATTTGCTACTTCAAGATTTTCTGCTTCCTTCTCTTTGCCATTCCCCAGAACACTGCTCTAGTTCAGAACCTTATTACCTCTACATTGTTATGTGAATTATATCCCCAAACACCCACGGCCATGTCATTCCCCACCTGAAATGCCCCAAGAACTGACTGAGGACGGGATGTGACCCTGGCCTCCTGAATCTCTGCAAAGTCCAGAAGAACCTGGTCTCTCCAGGTGAGCAAGACATGACTCACATTTGAGGACATTCTATAAAATGTGCTGCTGAAAACTTCTTTTAAAATTTCAATATATTCTGGAGATGGAGGTGCTTTTGACTTGCTTCAGTCATGACCTAATTGGCTTGGTGAGAATTATTAATACACCAGAAGGAATTCTTTCAGATCCCTTCCTTCCCATAATGAATTTTTAAAGGGCAACATTAAAAATCAAGGTCAGCACACAAAGGCATCATTTGCCTTGTGGTACCAGATACAAGTTTTAAGTCAATCTTATTCTGAGTTCAATTTTATTTTTCATGTAAAAACCAGCTACGGTAAAATTCATTTTAAAAAATCACAGCACATATGATACAAAAAGGCCTAATGACACTTTCCCCCCAAAGCAGTTACCAATAGATGGCCATACTTATCTGCTGTGTGGGATTCCTAGACCACAGAAGAGCTGTCCTCTGCCTTTACAGTGTGTGGTGTTCTGTCTTTGTGTGTTTTCTTTATTGGCACCTTGGATCCCTTTTCTCTACTGACATTTCCCCCTTCTCAGATTATCTGTCTCAGATTAGTTCCATAAGGGGCCATTTTAGTGAATTAAAGGATTGATTGATTCACATTAGCTAGGGCTTTTTAGTTAAGTAACATTATTTTACCCTAATTTTAAGGATATGGTGCACACCATGTATTTTAGCAGCTCAGTCAGACACCTAATCCTCAAACTGACATTACCAAGTTAATCTTTTCTTTTTTAATGGAAAGGATTGGCTTTGGGAAGGGGCTTTTTCTTTAATAATCAAAATCAGAAACTTATGAGTAGGAATGAAAAAGTTTAAAAAAGAAAGAGGTCAAAGGATTCTGAGCAGAGTAAGGTTGATTGCCTGCTATAGGATTTGGTTCCATGTAGGTGAGGTACAGAGAAACAGGAGTGTCTGCATGGGACACGTTATCTGTACGCATGTGGGAGTCTCTGGGTGAAGCAGGTGGCAGGCTACTATCTCTGCTCTTAGGTAAAATCGCACTTGCTTACTGTGAGCCATGTGGATGCAGGTCTCATGGAGCTCTGAGGCTTGAAGTAGTGGAATTATAGATCTACCTCACTTCAAGCACGTCACATATCAAAATCAGACTTTACAAAACAGTGAGTTGAGTTGATTTTCACTATATAAAAAGATGCAGTGTAGGCTTATTTAAAATGCAAACTCCCCTAGAATATTCCAAATGTACCACGTTTACATAAATGCAGCTACTTGAAGCTTTTAAGACTGCCCTGTGTAGAGTGATAAAAGTCTCTAGATGCACATATGAACTTGGCATGAACTTGTTTCATTCTGTGTGATAAAGACCTAAGTGACGGGCATCTACTTGTGATCCTGAAGTCTCTGTTTGGCCAACAGTTTAAGCCAAACTTCAGTTTTTGTAGTTAGGATTTCTGTTGTCACAGCAGACCAAAACTGTATTATTTACTGCTGATTGCAAACCCTCCCCTAAATCTTATTTAATAGAAAGGAGCAATATTAAATAATCTCTTTGCTTTGTTCATTTTATAGGAAAGATAGCCCCAAAGGTAATGAAGTGGGAGAAAAAAAACCTTAAAAATCCTTAATAGCTATATGGAATAATACATTTGATAGCCTCACATATTTTAAAAATTCTTTTTTTTAGGGCCAGAAATACAGCTCAGTGGCACAAGCGCCTGCCTGTGCCGAGTTTGATTTCCAGTACCAAAAAAATTGCAAAAATTCTTTTTTTTATTTTAAAGAGAGTAGTAAAAAAAAAAAAAAAGAACTACAGCAACATACCAACATTACAGACATAGACAAAACAAAGGAAGAACATTAAAAGGGACACAGGGTTTCAAAACAAAATGATAGGAATTAACAGTGGCTGTTATATTACATATCGCTATCTTCAACTATGTTGCTCAGATTACCAGATGTAAGAGTGGAAGGTTATTCAAACCATTAAAGAGCAAAAAATAATTGTTAAATAGAACATTAGAGATAATAAAGAGTTTCACTAAACAAGATCATAGGAATTCACCAATCGTTGTTCCACTGCATGTGTTGTCTTCAAATGAGTTGCTCAGATTACCAATATAAGCACACAAAATCTGTCAAAATATAAAAAAATTAAGCATTAACTGTTCCTTTCAGTATACATCAGACATCAGCAGTACAGTTATCCAAGATCTCTCTCTCTCTCTCTCTCTCTCTCTCTCTCTCTCTCTCTCTATCCTTCCTGCTTTCTTTTCTCTTCTTTCTGTCATCCCTGTTATTCCTTCCTTTGAGCAATTTATTTCCCTTTCCTATTATCTGTTGTACGTTTTGAGTTTTACTTGCTCTATCAAGTTCCTACACGAGGGAGGCAATACGATGTTTACACATGTGGGTCCAATTTATTTCACTTATGAGTATGGTCTCTAGTTGCATCCATTTACCTACAAAAGCCTCAAGTTTATCTTTTTTATAGCTGAGTAACATTCCATTGTATAAAAATATCACATCTTTTTATCCATTCCTCAGTTGATGGACATTTGGTTTGTTTCCAAGATTTAGCTATAACAAATTGTGTCTATAAACATGGGTGCACATATATTGCTGTGGTATGATGTTTTTTAATTTTTCTGGGAAAATACCCAGAACAAAAATAGCTGGGTTATGTGGGGCTTCCAATCCTAGTTTTGTGAGGAATATTCAAACTGATTTCCACAGTGGTTTCACCAATCTACACTACATTTTCACCAACAGTGTAGTAGGGTTCCTGTTGCCCCCCAGCCTCTCTAGCATTTGTTATTGGTGGATTTCTTGATGACAGCCATTCTTGTAGGCTAAGATGGAACCTCAGTGTTGTTTTAATTTGCATTTCTCGAATGACTAATGATGCTGAACATTTTTTCATATATTTATTTGCCATTAGCATTTCATTTAGAGGTGTATATTCATCTCAGGTGCTCATGTTTGGATTGGGTCTTTGAATGTGAGGGCCTGATTTTTAAAATAATTTATTATATGTTCTAGATAGGAGTCTTTTGTCTGAGGGGCAGCTGGCTAAATTTTTTCCTCTATTAGTGGGTTCTCTTTTTACTCTATTGGGGATTTCTTTTGATCTGCAAAAAGTTTTCAATAAGATGAGATCCCAGTTGTTGATTCTTTGAAGTATTTCACAGGCAGTTTGGCTTTTGTTCATGAACGCTCTGCCTACCCCATGTCTTCCAGGTTTTTATCTACTTTCTCTTCCAGAAGAATTAGTGTTTCCATTTTAATATTTAGATCTTTGATCCATTTTGATTTTAGTTTAGTGCATGGTGATAGACGTGCATCTAGTTTTAGTCTTTGGCATGTGAAAAGCCAGTTTTTCCAGTTCATTTATTAAAGAGGCTATCTTTCTTCCAGTCAACATGTTTGGTACTTTTGTCAAAGATAAGGTGGCTGAGTGTGTTTGTAGTTATATCTGCATCTTCTAATCCACTCCACTGATCTTCTGTTTTTGCGCCAGTATCATGCTGATTTTGTCACAGTAGCTTTGTAGTATAATTTCAAGTCAGACATTGTGATGTCTCCTACCTTTCCTTTGTTTCCCAGGAGTGCTTTTGCATTTCTGGGCTTCTTCTGGTTCCATATGAATTTTATTTATTTATTTATTTATTTTTATTTTAGAAACCTAAAAGTACAAAAACATATTGACAAACAGACACCCATTATCATAGAAAATAGTACAATCACAACTAATCTATAGACAAGGTGATATGGCCTCAACAGTAGTTGTTGCTTTATCCATTGATATCTTCGAATTGTAGATGTATGGACCCATATACAGACATGCAAATTTAGTCAGACAGTTGATCCTCTCAACAACAGAAA
>PVLD010024105.1:0-26083 GCA_004027595.1 Dinomys branickii | reverse complement strand
GTCTGACTAAATTTACATGTCTGTATATGGGTCCATACATCTACAATTCGAAGATATCAATGGATAAAGCAACAACTACTGTTGAGACCATATCACCTTGTCTATAGATTAGTTGTGATTGTACTATTTTCTATGATAATGGGTATCTGTTTGTCAATATGTTTTTGTACTTTTATGTTTCTAAAATAAAAAAAAAAGATTCTATTTTCAAACTGATTTCTACTGGGTATTCACTCTATTTATAGTACTTTTACCAGCCATATTCATATACATGAATTTTCATCACTCTCATTTTACAGCTGAAGAAACCAGAAAATGAAAAAGTATAAGCATACCTCAACAAAAATCTGATATTTTCCTCAAGCCTTTAGATATTTATTAGTAAAGAATGATTGAAAGGGTAAGTGGAGGACATAGAGATGGCTGCAAGTCAGTTATACTTGAATGGTTGCATAGAGAAGTAATTCAAAAAGCAACAATCTTATCCAAATCAAGCTTGAAATCCCTACTACATAGCTAATCACAAACAAAAAACTTGTTCAAATGAATTGCGTCAATTTTCTGTAAAGAAAATCCACTCAACTACAGAGTGCAACCTATAAACCATTGAGCTGCCACAATAAATCAGTCTCCTGAGATCTTCGCAGAAGCATTGGCATCTTGCTTTCTTGTGGCCCATATTGAATACAGAAACCCACTACTTGATAATAGTATTTGTAATTATGCTTCTGAAATTGAATAGCATGATTGAAAAGAGTTTTGGGTTTGAGCACAGTCTTTCCTTTGGATCCAACCCTGCTTAATCTAGAAAGACCACTTTAACTGCCAGTAATGGAGTCATAGACTCATGCCTGCTGACTGTAAAAACAAAGAGAAGAGGGTTTTGTTTGTCTTTCTGTCACGCTAGCCAAAATACAGGGTAGGTTAACAGTAAGCAGTGCGCTTTGGTGCTTTCTGTCATCGTATAAACTATAGCCAGGAAATACAGAGTTATTCACGACACAGAGGCAGTAATGTTGTCATTCTCTATGACCCTTAGAACTGTGAAGAAGGAACAGTCGCGTGGCTTTGACATGCCCTCTTATCTTAATTAAAATCAAAACTGAGCAGCTCTGCCATCATGGTCACCATGCTCAGAAGAGCCTCGAGATAATCTGCTTAATCTCTTGCCAAATCTCAATAAAGGAAAGTCAATTTTCCTGTTTCACATACATACAAAAAGATTTCCAGTGCCTACCTCCGACTTCACAGTTGCATGACTCCTGGTGTACACAGTAGAACAATGACATGTACCAAGGTCTAAGAGTCGTATCTCCCAGCTTGTAGGGATCCACAGTACGTCTCAGAAGGTTATTGGTAGCTCTCCAAGCCAGTGGCTGCCACATCTCCTTCCTTCATGCTTTCAAGAACCCCTAGCAATTGGAGAGCAACTACAGCAGCGTACTTTACTGATTCCACTCTGAGATTAGAGCTAGAAGCCTGTCCACCTGCCCCATTTTAGCCTCCTGCATTTGCACGCCAAAAACCAGTCCTTCCTGGTCCTTTCCTCTGTCACCACACTGCAACACATATGCATGTTCTCCTATAATCTTAATGCTTCTGAGAAAACTCATGCTGTCTTATAAAATTATTTGATAACCCATAAATAGCATCTAAAAATATTACACAGAAACTATAAAGGTATGGTTCAACCATAGCGATAATAGATGTACTGATAAATTGAATAAATTCCTAAAGGTAACTGCCTATTAAAGTTGTTCAAATAATTTGGAATTGAAGCCTTTGGAATATGAATTTAACAGTGAATTCTGAGAACGTGTGGGAGGTGAGAGGGCCCTGTATTACATGAAATGCATACCTACACCCACCCTCTCCCTTGAAACGGCAGGGATTTTTGGCTCACAATTTCAGAGGTTTCAGTCCATGGTCAGTTGGCTTCATTGCTTCTGGGCTGCTACTGTTATGGCTTGAGTCTAGATGTTACCCTAAATCTTCATGCACTCAGGTGGGAATTTTCAGAACTGGCTGGATCTAGGATATGTGAGTACAGACTAACAGTATATGATAACTAAATTACTCTACTGATCAGTTTAGCATAGGCAGTGGGTAGTGGGAAGGCCTGCTCTAGGTATGGGTGGCCCCCTCCAATAGGTTTGTAGCCTAGATGGGATAAAAGTCCAGAAGGCTCACTGGTGCTGCCTTCTCCCTGTCCTGCCATGGACTGTTTCTCCTCTGCTCTCCCTCTGCCATGCTGCCTGCCTTGGACCAGGCCACTATGGGCTGAAATCTCTCCAAACTGTAAGCTTATGTAAACTTTTCCTCCTTTAACTAGTGAGCATCAGGTATTTTGTCCCAGCAGCGAAAATGAAATTAAGACACCTGGTGAAGCAGAATGCTATGGTGAAATATGTGGTGGAGCAAAGCTGCTCAACTCCTGAAAATCATATAGAGAAAGAGATGGAGAGAGAGAAGGAGGAAGAGGAGCAGAGGGTAGAAGGGAGGGGAGGGGAAGGGGAAGGGGAAGGGAAGGGAAGGGAAGGGAAGGGAAGGGAAGGGAAGGGAAGGGAAGGGAAGGGAAGGGAAAGGAAAGGAAAGGAAGAGCCAGGGACAAGATGGACTATTCTAGGAAACAAAAGCCAAAAGCCAGTGACCCACCTCCTCCAGCTAGGCCCTGCCTCCTAAAGTTTCCACCACCTTCCAATAATGCCCTCATCTTTGAACCCATTTATGTGGTCAAAGCCCTCATGATCCAGTCACCTTGCAAAAAGCCCTATGTCTGAAGATGACTTAGTGAGATTTTTAATATATCCTTTGCTGTTTGGATGAACTTTTAATCTTAGGAATCTCTTTTCCTGCTATAGAAATGTAGATGATATGTTTTAATCTGGAAGTGGAAAATTCTCCAAATGGCTAAGGAAGTTCATCCAGATGGAATCTCCTCCCAAATAATTATTTCTTATTTTTATATCATGCTTGGAATGTGCTGTAATTAGGAGTTACAAAGTAGAGCATTCACATGTTTTTGTGTGTTGGGATGGGGATAGGAGGTGTAGGGGTTAAACTGTACATAAAGAAAAACTGGGAAATTATTTGTCAATAAAGATACAATAAGAATAAGAAAGGAAAACTCTGGTACTGCAGATTTCCTATGTTGTCAATAATTTTGTTAAAATATTTCAACACAGACAGTGTGACATATATGTGCAAGTGTAACCTAGATTTAACCCCTATCTTAAAGAGGAATTAAAGCAAAACGTGAAGATTAATTCATTATTCAGAGGACTGACTAAGACTCAGAGATGAAGGGATTTGTCCAGAATCACGGATCTGGATACCAGTAGGGCCAGTAAAAAGCTCTGGATCCCACACTGTCTAGTGCTTTCCATCATACTACAAAAAGTACTCAAAGTTTCAGCTTACCATATAGCATACATATCAATAAAGCAAAAGCCAGAACAAATGGGTAACCTTGCCTGCCACCAATAAATGTCATTTGCAGTCATTTAATAGTGCAACTTTGAACTTAGAAATAAATAGCCTTGAGAACAGCCTTGAGCAACCTGGAACACAGTTGCTCATAAGCAGAAGTGCTGCTGTATATTCTACATGATAGATCATTGTGGTTCTAACTTTAATTCATGCAACTCCCAAGAGCCATGAGGGTAATTAAAACTATAACTCACATCCACATCAATGGCACAGCCAAGCATTCCTGATGGAAGTTATGAAAATCAATTTTTAAAATAAGAAAATCAGTTACTAAGGAAGTATATGTAATTAACTGTAAGATTTCTCTATTTAAAGTAGTTTTTTCTATGCTGGCATTATTAGCATTGATAATTATGACATTCAACCTAGCCTTTATATTATTTTGGACAAAAGGAATTTTTCTAGCAGCATTTGATGTACCTGTTCCAGTTCTGCCATTTCATGTGTTGCATTATCCAAATCTAAGCCATGTTTTCCTCTATTTTATTAAAGTATCTAATATTTTTCTTGGGCCGAGGCAACTTTCACAAATAATGTCAGCACATTTAATCACATATTTCCCATAAAATACAAAATGAAATATTTCTCATGTAATAATCCTCCTTCAACCCCAAATTGTTTTTCTTTCCTGTTCTGTAGCAATAACATGAACAATGCTTCATCCCCACAAAGCAAAATCAAATTAAAGCAAGGTCACACTACTCGTCATTGGGTGGATGGAAAATCACTCCCGCCTCCACTTCCACACAGTTGTGTCTTTCCCTTAGTTTTTGAAATATCATTCCCTCTCCTGTCAATCTTAAACCTGGGTTCTCAGAAGCTGTTGTAAGTGTCTTGGAGCAGACTTCACCAAGATACAATTTACCACTAATCCTACTCAGTGAAGTTTCTGGAATGCTAAGTTATGACCAAAACCCATTTCTGCCTTTTCTTCCCCCTTTGGGAAAAGGCTAAACCACAAATGAGAAAGCAATAGAGCAAAGATTTCTTCATCCAAATTATTCTCTTGGGCCGGGGATGCAAATATCTGAGTGCCATAAATATCTAAGAAAACCTTCACTAACTCTACTTATATTAAATGCCTATTTTAATGCTTAGAATAAAAGTTTTTATTCCATGGCAAGAGTACTATCAGACTGCAATCCATAAACATACCTTGCTGAGGAGTTGTGTGAGGCAGAAATGTAGCATCTAATCAAAGGGCAAACATTCTCTAAGAAAATGTTTATGCAAAGTGCATGGTGTTCTTCTCGCAAACATATGCCTATGTTCTTTACCCAAGGACACTGCTGTTTTTTAATAAAGAAAGAATTATCATTATGTAAATGCAACCAAAATATCTACACAAGTGCTGCTGTTGCCAAAATATAAGACAGAAGAATTCCACATGGTAATACAATTCTGTATTGCGTAATTATTTTATTACTATGTGCAAAATTTCTGTTTTCCCAAAGACCATGAAGCATGGACAAGATAGCAAGTTGTTCCAGTTAAACTCATGAAATTTCTAGCATTGTCTGCAGAGAGTATATAGGAGAAGGACAACCTAAGGCTGAATAACCATTTCAGAGAGGAACCCATAAAGTGAAGATTTCTTTTTATGCATTGGTGCTGAAGCTAGAATCCTTAGAAATTTCTTGCTTGAAGGAGTGAGGGTGACGACTCTTTGGGAGTAGTATCACATGTGGAAGAATTCATCAAGGCTGCCTTATCTGAAGACCTAGAATATAAAAACTTTTTCATTTTGGCCTCAGTAGTGTTATAATACACAAACATGAGATTTCCCTAAAGATAGAAAGAAGCCTGTTGGGATTCATTGTTTGCCAGTAAAACACCATGCTTAGCTTGAACAGCTGTCAAGGGGTAGAATCACTGTGATACAAGAGAGGAAAGACAGAAATAGCAGAGAACTAAATTGTGTGTAGATTAGAAGATGCTTCCAGATAAAAGATTCCTTCTGTCCCTGACCATTCCCTATCTACTGCATCTTGAACTCCAACTTTGTGTACTGTAAAACCTAGGCCTCACAGTTCCTATGAAATGAAATAGGATAATCTATGTAAATATATTCTTTGGGAAGTTCGCCATAAACTGTAAAATGCCAAGAAAATATATTTTATCACAATTGTTGTTCTACATTTGCTGCATTATTTCTACTTAATTTCTTTCTAAATCTCATTATTTGCTGGTTTACAAGAGCTGGATGACCTACTTCCAAAGAGTAGGCTAAGCTACAATATCACCAGCATTCATGCAATGATATATTTTTGTTTCTCTCATTTCCAACTTGAAAGAGTCTTTCTGAGAATATTCATGACCCTCTGGTGCCGTTACAGCATGAGCTTTTATATTCTACTAAATGGTCAATGCAAAAGACACAGTCCTTAGAACAGACCTAGTGGTTCTCATCTGGAGGATCCCATTCCCAGCAATTTGCTTTTGACATGCAGTCTCTCAGTGTTGTTTGAGGAAAAGAATTCCTCAAAATAGTCAATATAGGGATCATCAAGCCTTTCTATGGAAAATATGCGTCAGTACAATGAGAAAAGCCCAGGAATTTGTGTTTACAATAGGCAACCCATCTGATTGTTATCAAGAACACACATCTTTATACCATATTTTGGGCAAGGTTTATAAGAAAATCACTTTTCCTTCCCAAACTGGGGCACACAGTGGCACCCTTTTCAGCATTAACCCTTACTAAACAGAGCTGTTCTTCCCATTTATCATCATATATGTCATCCAAAAAGATCACCATCAGTGAAATACTATTTCCCTGACAAAAGCCACTGTATATCTTGCAGGGAATTATGTGAAAGCTACGATTACTGCCAACAACTCTACATGAATCTGTCTTATACCAGCATTTTACCTGATACTATCTTTCCTCTCAGAGGTGCATTTATTCCAAGTTTTATTTATCCCACAAGATCTGGCCTGGTTAACAATCATTGCTCCATAAGAAAAGTCACACTTTCCTTCAATTTAAACTGGCAACTTTGTGCCATTTTGAGATTCATGGAGATTTGACCAACTCAGGGATGAAAAAGGGTCAAGAGATAAGAACCTCTTTAAGTACTGCAAGCTGGATGATAGAATGATTTCTAAAAGAAGTTCAGCTGCCTCCGGCAGAGGAGGTGAAACTGTTGAAGGGAACTGTAACTCTGAGTCACAGGATAGCTAAATATACTTCGTGCTACAGGAGGAGGAAATGTCTGTCTGAATGGTATGAAAAGATCTGATTGGTATGAAAGAAAGTATATACCGTAGAGTGCATGGCTCCAGCAAATGTTGGAGAGCATATGAGAATAAAAGAATAAGATGAATGGCCTAAATAGTTATGTTTCAAGGATAACTTCTCAAAAGTCAACATCCCCTTCTGTATTTACTGCTTTACTAAGCCCCTCCATCACACCTCAGCAGGACCACTGAGCTACCCTTGGCCATGTGATTAACGGAGGTTTTTCCAGATAGGCTCTGCATGGGGCGATGCAGGGAAATCAGTTAGGCAAAGTCACAGCCTAGAGAAAAATTGTGATGCTTCAGTTGGCACCACAGACCTTACTCTTTTCTGTAGAGAGAGCATGGATTTCTTAAGAACTAAGATTGTAAGTGGGTCATCTGACACGTGGCAGCTGGCAGGCCAGTTCCTACAGAACAGTAACTTATAGCCCAGCCTAACATTTTAACCCCCTGACAGCTCTGTATTTTCTTAACTGATATTTATACCACTTTGTCCTATTATAAAAGCAACATGGAGTGTTGTAAGAAAATTAGAAGAAAAGAAGTGAAACAACTTTAATCAGTTTGGACCAATTAGTACAAAGAACTGTGAGTGAAGTCACATGAGAAAGATCCACTGCATTCTGAGGGCTGTGGGCTAGAGCCGGATTGAAAAACAAGTTGAAGAGGTAAAGATGATTTGCATTTTCAACCTCTATTGCTCTGTTCAGCCTACTTATGTACATTCCCTGCTTCTAATCTCACCCCTAAAGCCTTGTACTTTCACTTTACTAGGTCCTTTGCAATGCCTAATAAATGCTCAGTAAGTTCTTCTGAAACGTGAACCAGTGTTTCACCCACATCAAAGTGCATTTGAGACCCCTGGAGATCTTCTTCCACTGTGGATTTGGATGCAGTGGATCTGGGTTGCAGTTTGAGATTGCATTCTGTCTTCTTAGGTACTCTCCGTGCTCCAACAGTTACCCAACACTTGTCTCTCACACTTCTTTATCTTTTTCTCTCAGTTGCATAAGTACTTTCCCATAAGTATTGTACATTCTCTAGTACCTCCTATATCAAAACCCTGGCTCTTGAGTGGACTTTATTTCTCAACTGCACCTCCTTATCTTTAGTTGCAATTTATTGAAATATAAACCCATGTATATGCACTCATACACAACATAAAGATACACACACACACATACACACACACAAACCACAAAGAGAATTCTGAAAGTCCGACTACATTGAAGTTTATAATGTTTCATCACAAAAACAGACATAAGAAAAGTAAAAGAGAAAGCATACACTGGAAAAATATGTTAATTACTATGCAAAAGAACAAGATAATCAATGATATTATAAAAATAAAAAATATGTTTTTAAATAAAAAACCAGACATTCCACACCAGAGTGAACATGGGCAGTAATCATGAAACATGTTCAATTTCATTAGCAACTACATAAATTCAAATTAATGACAAAATAAGGTAGAATTTTGCCCCCATAATATAAGCAAAAATTTGAAGGTCTAACACCACCAAGTTGTGGGAAGAAATGAAATAAGAACTAATAAAACACTAGTGAAAGTATCAAGGGAAAAAAAATGACATTATTATACAAACATCCTCACAGACTATGATCTATCAATTCCAGTCCTAGCTATGTAGCTTAGATAATGCTTAAACATATTAGCCAAGACATAACTAAGAAAGTCTGAAGCAAAATCAAGAAAAATGCAATAAAAACCAGAAGTAACTCATATGTTCATTCAGAGTAAACTACATAAATTATAAAGTACTCATGCAACAAATTATTATATAGCAATAAAAACATATTAGCCAAATTAACTTAGATGCATCCTATAAATATGCTACTTTTTACAAAACAAATTGGTATAAAGTATACATATAATGTGATGTCATTTTAATGATGCTTAAAAACAAAACTGTATTTTTAAAGATGGTATATGTATGGTAGGACTACAGTAAAAGTAACAAAAGAATGACAAAAACAAAATTAAGAACAGTAATGTGAGGAAAATATGTGAGAAGGACATTTGGGGGGAATTCATAGATAACAAAAATAAAAGCTATTGGTCATCCTCTAGTTCCTAAATAGGACTGTAGAGTTAAAGATACTCATTATGCATTTCACCATGTTTTCTCCTAAGTGACATGTAAATTACCTAATTTTTGTGTGAACTACATGAACACAATTTAAATTCTAAAAGCATGAACATTTATGTGTGTACTTGGATCACAGCATGCTCATACATAACATTTTTCAATGGCTTCCCATTGAGGTACTTAGTTCTGAATTATCCAGCTATGTAGCCCTATTCTTCGTCTTTAGCTTTCAGTTCCTTCCCCCTCCATTGTTTGAATCTGTATATATAATAAAAATATTCATGTATTCATTGGATACAGAATAATGTTTTAATCTATGTAGATATTTCAGAAAGATTCAGTTAAGCTAATTAACATATTCCTCATCTCATATACTGATCAGTTTTTGCAGTGAGATGATGAAAAACATATTCTTTCAGATATTTTGAAATATGCAATACATTGTTGTTATCTATAGCTACCAAGTTGTACAACAGATCTCAGAAACTCCTAACTGAAACTTCAGATCCTTTTTTTTTTTTTTTGATGCTAAGGTTTATTTCTCTATTAGGCCGTATAATTTCTGACTCAGTATAGTATTTGGTCACAATGAAACTTCAGATCCTTTGCCCAGCATCTCTTCACTTCTCATCCCCAGCCTTTCTAATCCTTACCTCTGTGACTTTAATATTTTGAGATTTCACACTCCTTCCCTTTTTAGCACACTCATATATGCCTTCTTTTGTGTCATGAAAGAGGTAGGTTCTTTCCTTGGCCTTTGTGATAGCGTTTCCTCAGTGTGAAATCTTCTTCCCCACTATTTCTCCACATCATTTCTAGTTTCAATTTAAACTGTTTTTCTCAAAGAAAAACATCTGGCCTGTCCATGCCCTTCAAACCTCCTCTTAGGTTTATATTAAGTCATTTGATAATCTCTCTTGTAAGCTTGAACTCACATATAAGTTTGTAAATGTTAAATGTTTGTCTCTTTCATTAAATCTGAAGCTCCATGAGGAAAGTAAATATGGTCACTTGTTATCGTTATTTCACCAGCAATTAAAACTATATTCAGTCTAAAGTAGTCCCACAGCACAATTTTGCCAGATAAAATAATGAATTGATAAATGAATACATGAGTGAATGAATATGAAGAATCAGGAGGAATACTCTTGCAAAATAGGTGACAAATAGAATCATAAACATGTTATAAATGGTTACATATGTGTTTGTACACATCTATGTGGCTTTACTAAAGTGACAGGGAAAGATGCACACTAGGTAAAAAAAAATGGGTAAAGGAGACCTGAGATGAGAAACGATAGAGTAAGAATTGTTTTTTTTATTATGAAGAGAATAAAAAACAATAATAAAGTAATAACAACATAAGCAAAACAAAGCGGAAAAGACAATAAAAATGATATAGGGTTTCTTCACTGAAGTGTAAGCAAGTGTTAAATGTGAAACCAATCTAGGCACACATTTTTATATGAACTGAGAGTCATATAATCAAACGAGTGGAATATAAATACAAAATGCCAGTAAACAGTGTCATAAAAATTTATCTAAAATAAAAATGGGAGGGACCAGGGATGTAGCTCAGTGGTGCAGTACTTGCCTGGCAAGCATGAGGCCCTAAATTCAATTCCCAGTGCTATACAAATAAATAGATATGGGGGAATATGAACCTGATCAGATGAACTTGTCAAAGTCCTTAAGCTTTCTGAGCCTTGTTGCTACAGTTTGAATGTCCCCTCCAAGTCTCATATTGAAATTTAATTGCCATTACGACAGTACTAAAAGGAGAGAACTTTTGGAGGCAATGAGGCCATGTGTACTCTTCCCTCATAAATGGATTAAGAGCACTGGTTTGAGAGTGTATTCGTTATCTAGGAAGTGGGTTTCTGTAATGAGTTTGGACTGATTTCCTCTCTTTGCTTCTTGTGGCTCTCATTCTGCGATGCCCTTCAAGCATGTTATGACATAGTTGGGCAACACAGAGACCTCACTAGAGGCATTGCCATGCTCTCACACATTACATCTTCCACAAGCACAGGAAAAATAAGTTTCTTTGTTTTTAATTTGAGTAGAACATAGTATTTCTGCAGCAACAAAAAATGAGCTAAGACATCACATGGTGATCTGTAAGCACTCAGTGAATGTTTGCTAAAAATGTCAAGTGTACAATGGGATAACTTCCTCTTGTAGGTCTAATGTACTTTGCATTCTTTATTAAGTTTATTGATACATTTTAGGTGTATAGAATGATCATATTCATCATAGGGAATTTGTACCTGTACATAATATAGCTTGATTCTCACCACCTTGACAAACAGCCTTAAGGAGCTTTTTAACTCACTTCTATAGTACAGTGGAGACCACTATGAAGTGGCTCTGAGTAGAATTTAATATTAACCAATTGGCTTTCAATGTTTACTTGTGAGTTGTCCAAAGTTTAGGCCCTTGTCCCGAGATAGGCAGTTGACTCATAGTAAGTGAATCTCTATGAGTCACTGGTGCCCCTTGTCCCGAGATAGGCAGTTGACTCATAGTAAGTGAACCTCTATGAGTCACTGGTGCCCATTGAGACCTGAATTGGCCTGTGAAGCAGTGATGCCTCTAGGGACAAGATAAGGCCATAGCTGAAGACATTTGTCTCCAACCCCAGTTAACTAAAAAGAGACTGTAGCTGCAGGCATCTCACTACTGCTGTGAAAGCCTTCCTGAAGTTAACATAGTTCTCTTAAATTACCATAAAGTATTACTTGGAGAAGCCCTTAAAGGCATTCTCAACTCCTGCCCAGATTCCTGCATTTTCTTCAGTATCCCTCCCCCTTTGTTTGAAAACCTAATAATTACAGGCCACTCAAGGAAGTCTTGGTCATAACCCAGAGAATCTTGAATTCTGTGAGAGGGTTGAACTCTCCTGGAGTCCTAACATCATTTCAATTGTCTCATTTATTTCAGCCTTCACCATCCACTCATTTGGGATATTTTGGGCCTGATCAGGATGCAGTAAAGAGGGTTATTGAATCAATAGTGTTGGAAATTACTCTCTAATATTCTTTCTCAAAAAAATTTAAAAGATGAAAAATGGCCTGTAGAGGAAAGAAAATTGTAGCAAAAAATCAAAATGAAAACTCTAATGGATAATAGAAAATCACATCTTTCAAATCACAATTTGTCCAAATTCTAAAAGTACTTTTTCTATCTTGAGGCAATCATGAAATTTTTCCCTTAATGAAGAGAGGGATTGTTCCTGGATGTTTGCACTTACTGCACCATCACTTGCAAGCAATCATTTCCTTCCTCAGTTGTTTTCTCTGGCTGGACACTAAGCAAGTATGTATATCACCAGGATGGAAGCGAAAGAGTTGTTGGTGAGCTCATACTCCCCACCCCCTATTCTAAGTCAAGGTTTGGCCTGCTTCTCCCAAGCCATATTCATCTTTCATAATTACCAAGTCTACTGACCAATCTGTCCAGAATATCACTGTTTACTCCCAAGGCAGCCCTGGCCTCAGCAGAAGCACACAACTTTTGTTTTGCATTTTTTTTTGTTTTCTGCAGTTAAAGACTATTATACTATTATTGTACCTGACAAATATAACCCAGCAGGTATCTTGACACCACTTGGAGATGAACATTTTTGAAGGATTTATGTCATATGAAAATACACTAATAAATATAGCTTAACAGATGGATCCTGATCACAGATTCAGAAAGGTTGAACACAGCAAGTAGTGAAGATGGATACCTACCTACAAAGAAGCAATCTGGGCTCAGAGAACAGCAAGCTGCCACAGGTGTTTGGCATATTTATTAAAGCATTAAAAGAGTTTCATAGCCCTCCTAATTATTGTATCTAGCACTGGTTACATAGACTAGTCTGTAGTGAATTTTCCATGGATTTATTTAACTCTTAAATACCACCAACTTCAAAGAAATACCTATGTTCATGCAGAGGCAATAAATTTGCTGCCACACTATTAAACATTGTTTGCACTTTAGAAATGTCAGTGATATTTGCAGTTCTAAACACTATGCTTCATGCTATTTCAAAGGTATAGTTGTTATAGCCAAAAATATTCATGTTTTAAAAGCCTCTCTCATATAAATGGCTCAGGGTCAAAAGACATGAAAAATCTCTGTTGCATCTTTAGTCTGTTCAAATGCCTCATATAAAAGAATGTCAAGGAGAAAATAAGTCCAAGAAAACTCATCTGGTTTATAAAATCAAAGGAAGACTTAGATTTACCTCAATTCTCATTTACAATTCATAAAAGTCTGTCTTGACTAGCAAGTTTGAACACATCAGCAATATCACACCAATCTATTTATCCAAACCCAGAAGATAGCACTGAAGTTTTGATTTATTGAAATAGGAAAAATATCCTCTTCCCTGGAAACTAAAGATGACATATTCTATGCACAGCAGGACACATCCTCAACTCCTTAGTCCTTGCCTTCCACTTTAACCCCATGACATTTAAAGGACTCAGTGAAAATTAAACCTGTTCAACAAGAATTCAACTTGGCAACCAGAAGCTACACTGCCCAAGCCCACTTGTTGAAGAGAAGCCACATAACTGAAGCATACCTTCTCATTAATGCTTATTGTATTTTACTAGCCAAAATAATTTTAGAACTATTATGAATACATTCAATATTTGTCGAGCAGCTACTCAGTGTCAAATATAACAGACACAGAAAAGACAGATCTGAAGTAAAGGGACAAGGTCCGGGTGCCCTAAAGGGTCACAGTCTACCGGTTAAGGTAACCATTATCTCAAAATGTTAAGCAGGATGTGGGATAAAAGAGAAGTAAAGATTACCTTGAAAAATATGTGATGAGAGACTTTATCTGGCCTCATGGGCCAGGGAAATCTACCTCAGTGAAGTAGCTGGAGCAACCCACTTTCTGAGTTCTGTCCCTCTTACACAGAAGCTTTTCTTTCTTGTAATAAATTCTCCATACTCTTAAGAAAATAATTTCAAACTACTCTCAGTCTAGAGTATAAGATCCCCCTAGAGCTGCTCTGACTAGTAAACTAAAGGCTGCTGAGAAGACCAGTAACAAAAATTCTTCTATCCTGGGGCAAGATATCATGGCAGGAAGAATAATGACTTAAGTCTTTAAGTCCCTTTCTTATCCTATATATCCTTCCCCACTTTCTTCTGTGAGATGCAGAGCTAAAATTAACCCAGGAGACAGTTGACATATTGATCTAGAGAAATAAAAAATCAAAATGCCCAGCTTCTAAGTCCAAAAGACAAGCATTCAAGTATAATACACCAAGATTCAGACACCACTGGGACAAGACAGCTTCCTCAACCCCACCAGAAAAACCTTTTAAGCTGACAAGAATAGAAGGACAGCTGAGAAAGGAAAGCCACATATTTTTCACCATTCTTCATATAGCTAGAATTGGAGAAAGAGAGAAGAACAAGTTTTGGAGAGAAATACCATCCCAGTGTGCCTTAATACAAATGTTTGTGGGTGACTTAGTTAAAATTAAAAAAAGAGTTTATGAACACTCTTGCCACTTCTGCTGCTCCAGAGTTTTCATGGATACCCAGTAGAGCATAAGAATTGTCAGAGCTGGTGGGTACACACCATGTGCCATGGGCATGATTAATAGTATGTGCAACTGTTAAGGTTTTTGTCTAGCTGTCCCCCCAAAGCCTCATGCAATCATGGCTACAGGCTTCTAGTGTTTGTGATTGATTCATGGTTCCATGCTGGAATTATGGTTTTAAGTATGACACCCATCGTAGGGTACATGGGCTGCATATGATAAAAAGGATGGAAAGAGGCTTGTTCTCTGCTACTCCTCCCTTTTTGCTCTTGCTGCTTTTTCTGTTTTCCACTGTCATGAACTGTTGCCCTCTGCCATGTGCCACTCTGCCTTGGAGCCAAGCAATATAGACTGAAACCTCCACAAACTGTGAGCTGAATAAACCTTTCCTTCCTTAATTTTGAGTGTCAGATATTTTGCCTTAGCAATGATAGCAAAGTACCAAGACAGAATTTGGTACCAGAGGAGTGGAGTTGTTGCTATGACTATATCTGACCATGTGGTTCAAGAGCCTTTGGAAATGGCTTGTGGGGAGTGTTTGGAAAGTTTCAGAGATTTCACCTGAAAGAGAAGTGCTAGAATGCCTTCAGCTATTCTGTATGGGAGATTCTGATCAAAGCTCAGAAAACCAGAATGCTGTTAGAAGTCCTGCTGGTAAAAATGATGCTTGCGAGATTTCTGCTGGGAAGAAGGACTGCACTGGGTGCTGGACTCAAAATGCTATGTTTAATGGCATAGCAAAAAAGTTTATTTACATTTTGTTCATGTCCAGAGATATTGCCTGAGACTAAAGGTGGTGGCACTAATTAATCTGGCAGAAGAAATTTCAAGGCAGTCAAATGTTGAGGTGGTAGCATGGCTTTTAGCCAAATTTATGCTGTGAATCAAGAGCAAATAGCCCAGCAAGATGATTTAAAATGTGAGTTTGGCCAGAAAGGACTGAGGAGATCTTGACTGCTGAGAAGGAACAGGAGAATATAAAAGATGGCCTGAGGGCAGAACAAGAAGCAGCAGGTCTCCACCTTTTGCAGCCTCAAAACTGAAAAGGTGAGAGACTTTGCTTTAAGGAGAAAACTGAAGGGTGCCATGTTCCAGAATGACAGAAGCCACATCATGTGCCAGAATGGTGGCAACTGCACCAAGTTCCAAACTGGCAGCAGCTACCTCAACTTCCAAAACGGTGGCAGCTGTTCCAGGTTCCAAAATGTAAGTGGCATAAAGAATTGGCTCCACAGAATTGGACTTAGAGCACCCAGTGATCCAGGCACTTGACCCCTAGAGCCCAGAGAGGAAAGCCTGGCTACTACTCCAGCTGGCAGCAGACCTTGTCATTATCCACATGGTGCTGGTTTCAGGAGCATGCAAAATATAGGAATTCTGAGGTTAAAAAAGCTTCCACTCAGATTTCAGAAGGCCTGGGAGGCCAGGCAGTGTGCTCCAGAGAGGGCAGTGTATGAGGCTGTGAAAGAGAAGCCAAAGGTGCAGTGCAGACTCCAGAAGTTTTGAGAATCCAGACACATGGTTTGAGGAAAACTGCAAGGAGTGAGCAGAGCATGCCCAAGAGAGAATCCCTGGGAGCTACAACCACAGGAAGTGTCAGAGAGTTGGAGCCATATGGAGTTCACAATTTGCCATAGATTGCCTCGGATGTTGAATGTGGAATTACAAGACTTAATGTTTGCCTGGCTGGATTTTGGACTTGCTTTGGTCCCAATGCTTTGTATCCACCTCTTTGTTTCTTTTGGAAAGGCAATGTTTATCTTGTGTCATTGAATGTTGGAAGTGTTTAACTTTTCATTTGTGTAAGGGCTCACAGCGAAAAGTTTGTCTTAGATCTTGGAGGAGACTTGAAACTTGGACTTTTCAGCAATGCTGAAACTGTTAGGACTTTGGTAACTCTTAGAGATGGACTACAATGCCTTTTTCATAAAGGGATGTGCATAAGTCTTTGGGGGAACAGGGGCACAATGTTATGGTTTGTGTTTAGATGTCCCCCAAAATTTCATGAAATCATGGCCATGGGTTTCTAGAGTTTTTCATTTATTCACGGTCCAATGCTGGAATTTTGGGTATGAGTGCTACACCCACCTTAGGGTGGGTAGCCTGCATATAATATTATGGCAGGAAAGAGGCTTGTTCTCTGCTGCTCCTCCCTTTTTTGCTCTTGCTGCTTTTTCTGTTTTCCACTGCTATAAACTATTGCCATCTGCCATGTGCCACTTTGCATTGGAGCAAGCCAAATATGGATTGAAACCTCCACAAACTGTGACCTAAATAAACCTTTCCTTCCTTAACTTTCAGCATCGACTATTTTGTCTCAGCAATGAGAGAGAAACGTAACTAAGACTGCAACAAAGGATAAAGTGATAAGGACAGCTGCATAGAGTCCACAACCCAACTCCTTCTCTGGACAAAGGTGAAAATGTAGTTGTATACTCACCATGTGCCAGAGAGCAAGTTGTCACTGGTGGCTGTGATTTTAGACACAACTCTAAAAGAGGAATGCAGAATCCAGTTAGACATCATTATTCTATCTACAAAATAGCAGTAGATGAGGAAATGCACTTGATCTTGAGTTCACTTGGATAGTAGAAATTAGCTCAAGGAAAATAGATCTGATGTGATGGATGGAGTTCTTTGAAGACTTCCATCTATTCAAGTAGATAATGATCATGGAAAAATGATGGAAGGGTGAAACTTCAGCTTGCAAGAAACCCATGAAGGACAGGCACCTGGAGTTTCCTGTTACCATAGTGACTAAAAATGCCCAGTTTATACATTTCCACACAATAGAATCTCACTGGATTGCTGTTTTGTCTGATACTGGATCTTACTCTCAACTCTCTGAGCTCTCAGTGGTTTCAGTTTACTTATAATAGCAGTAGTGCCTGTCCTGAGACGTTGCACTATTCCCCTTAAATCAAAGTATCCTTAAAATCTTAGGGAGATTTGTAATATATTGAATCAAACCCATAGTATTAATATCAATATGTATGGTTTAGGACAATGTGTGTCCAGTTGGTACTCAATATGCTTGTAATGAAAAAGAATGTGTCTTATTTTAGAAAGAGCTTCAGGAGAGACAACTTATTTTGACTACATTTCTTTTTGTAAATGCACTAGAATGTTGATTCCAAGTGAATTAATGAGCTACTGGAGGATCTGGAACAAATTAGTGAGTTCCACTAAGCTCAGATTGATTTTTAGCAATGCTGCTATGGTTGTTCCATTAAGGAGGGTATGCAAAGGTTGAACAGGGAGACCAATTGGGTTGATTTTTCAATAATCCAGGAAAGAAATGTTGGTTGTAGGACCAAGGTGGTAGAAGTGAAGAGGTGATGAATCGCTGAATTCATGGCATATTTTGAAGGAAAATACACTTTAATTGGAGAGTCACTGCTCTGAGGAGTGGACAAGAGTACTAATATCCCTATTTTACAGGCAATGAAACTAGAACTCAGAATGGTTCCCATTTAGCCAACTGAAGGAGCAGAAGAAAGAGGTTGGAACCCAAGACTCTTATTATTCTGGGACTTCTTACACAATGATTTCCATAGGTAGCACAGATTATACAATAATCATAGGCTCTCTTCATATCAGATTCCAACGGAGTCCTCTATATTAGAAAAAGATCAGAAGGACTTTATCAACAACAGCTTGGGGTTGTATTCAGGATGCATACTAAGGATTATGCCTACTCTCAGATGTGACAATTTTGGCTGAAATCATAAATAACTAGTGAATGTGGACATGGTTTAATACCCTCTAATGAGGCAGTATGTTTAAAGGAGACATAAAAGAGATAGAGAGGCCTGAGCTTAAATCCTTTCCTGCATGTATAGGCTATGAACTTAACACAAATTATCCAGAAAAATTTCCTTTGAATTTACTGGTGGACACTAAATGTTATAAAGTATACAAACCATACCAAGTTTGTTCTCACAAGATGATCCCACTGCCTAGAATGCTTTACCCATAGATGCTTACCTAATTACCATCTTCGCATCATTCAGTATTTATTCAGATATCAACTAAGAGAGGCCCTCACTGCAGCTTTGCTTTAGCAGAGCATTTGTCACTATATGAAATCAAATTAATATTCGTTTATGCATTTATAGTCTCAACTACAAGGTAAGCTGTGTGGGAGCAGGGATCTTCTTTCACTGCTATATTCCCAGTAGTATAACCATACCTTGTATACAGTAGTCCCATAGAACATTGATGAATATGTAAGGCTTGCATCCCCCTCTTGCTCAAACCCCATGTCTGTATATATTGGTCTATTTTCAATGCTTTGAGTGCTTTTGCACTTCACAGGTTTAAACCTCGAGTTGCTTCTACCTGGCACAGTCTGGCTCCCACTCTTTGTCTAGTAAACTCATACTTATTTTTCTAGCTTTGCCCAAGTGATCACTTCCTTAGACAAATTTTCCTTGATCTCAGACTACATTAGTTCTTCATAGTATAAAATCTAATTGCATAGTGCACTTTTCCTTCAAAGCATTTACCACAGTTGGTAATTATTTATTTACTAGAGTAATTAATTATTTAACACTGGTCTCCTCCTCTCTGAGTTCATTGTTGTTTATATATCCAACACTGTAACATAACACAAGCAGTCAACAAATGTTCACTAAATAGGTAAAAGAAGAAAAATATGCATATGCAGGAAACTCAGAATGTATTACAGAGCTACTCCACGGTTAGTAAGCGCTCTAAAAACTGAGTTTGGAAAAAAAGGATACACTTCCAAAAAGTATAAATTATGAAACTATACTTTAGGGACATGGCTTCATCTTGTACAAATAGGAAGGGTTTAATGAAAACAAAGCAAATGTTCTCTAGGTAAAAGAATAAAAAGGGAATCCAAAGGTCATTTGAAAATCTTGTCCAATGAACACACAATTTCCTCTGAAATTATTTTTCTTGTTGAGCCTATTTTCTTTGGAAGAATTCACCAAGAGGGCTTGCACCCTCTTTGTAGCTTTTTGTAAACAAGTATATGGTTCACTGACTCCAACTCTGAAAACTCTTGCAACTTCATAATGAAACTGCAGAGTGAATACAACAGTGAGCTAGATAGCTATGCTTCTAGCACAAGAACAAAACAAACTCCATTAAGACTCGGACTCTTGAGTCGTGAGTCTTCCATATGGTGCTTCTGCACTTCAGTAGGAAAGGGTATGAAGAGCTGCATAGTTCACTTGACATTTATATGTGCAATTGACATTTGTAAGTATTCTTGACATTTAAGATTAAATTCTGGCCCTTAGCACTAAATTGACTTTTAAAATGAGAGATATTGAGAGAGGGGAGCATTTTTTTCCTAAGTAAGGAGTCACCAAAACTAAGCTATAATTCAAATACTTGCTTTCTTTTTATAAAAAAATAGAATAGGACCTAGTATTTGCTGGTATCTATACTTTGCACTCAGTAGTGATAGAGGGAACATATGCATTTTGTTTTAGTTAGATGGTTTGTTGTTCTTTGCCAGAGAATAAAAAAATAGACACACTGAATGATTCACAGCAATATACATAAGGCAAATTGTGCAAATTATCCTACTTCTTTTGAGCATCTCAGGCACTTTATAACACACCTTCCATTTTTTCCTTTTTTGCCTAGGTTTCTATGGTATGCTAACACATGGAAAGATAGCAGGGACACAAAACAAAGACTTTAAGAAAACCATGACTGTTGAAAAGTAAAGGAATCAATGGTTTGGACACCAGAGTTTCCATTTTGCCAGACTGGATGACTGATCTTTGTCCCTCTAATTTTACAGCTTGTTCTCAAAACACATCAGTTGAATTTTGTTCTTGTCCTTTAGACTGAGTCAACAATTGCTGGTCAAGGATTTTTTTATTTTTTACTATCTTTAGAATAAAAAAAGAACACCTGCTGGTAAGCGCCTAAGCCAAATGCGGCCCTCCAGCTGTTCTTGTCAATTAAGTTTATCGTAACTTGCCCGTGCTCGCTGCTCTATTCAACGTGCACTGGCACTTTGTGCTAAATAGCAGCTAGGTAGTTACGGCAGACTCCATCAGCCACACAAAGCCGAAAACATTTACTGTCTGGCCCTTTACTGGAAAAACTTCACTGGTCTATATTTTAGACAATGGTTACTTAGCAACTGAAAAGGTCTAGAACACTTATAATATTAAGCCGTGTTGATAGGCATAATCTAGTCATTTCTTTCTTTATTGCCCTTTCAAAATTAAAAACCATCATTTTTCCTTCAGACCTCTTACAATGTTTCTAGATTGCCCTCACTCCACTGAGAATGTATTCCACATCATGTAAAAGGTACTGAGCATGAGGTAATAAGGTGATAACATAGCATGACAGAATGAGACCAAACTTGGAGTTCACTATTAAAATCAACAAGAGCTTTCTCAATTCCATTAGCAAATAACTCATCAGGCATTTAGATAGGGATTTATGAACACACAAGCTACTCAGATATTTCCTGTTTCAATCCCTGTTTTGAACAATTGCTGTATTCCTAAGAACTTGTCAGCTCTGTGTTTCCCTGCTAACAACAAAAAAAACTGAGGTCATATCCTCCATTTGGCGGCAATTCATCCACCTGACCTCCTGACCTTTCTTTGGATCTTCCATGCTCCCCAGCACTGTTTTAATCTAGATCAAACTTCCTGCTCCTAATAAAAGCCAATCGATATGGAAACCAGAAATATTGCCCCTGCCCTGAGCAATGGGTGGCCAGGAACAGAAGTTGCAGGGGACATTGAAAAGAACTAAATAGTCATTACACACTGACAGCCAAATTTTTACCAATTTACTTAACTGTCTCTGGTAATGACTTTCTTGACATCAATGAAACAGCTAGAGTGTGGCTATTTACTGTAGCAATTGAACGGGTCAAGAGATTGAGTTTTGCTTCATTTAACTTTTGCAAATAATGATAAATGAGATTTTTCACATAAGCCACAAAAAGCGGAATCCTTTACTTTTAGACTTTCTGAAGTAGTTTGAATTAATGGCCCTAGCATGTTTACAAATAATTTTTTTCTTCCTCATTGTCTGTTTCCTTAACTTTGTTGGGAGAGGACTAGATAGCCCAAATTGTAGTAAGGGTACATCTCTGCTGGTGTGACTAGTTACAAGGTTATCTGGATTTTCTGTATCTACTGAAAACCTAATAAAAGTATAAGATACACTTGCAATTTCTTGGCTTTTCTGGAACTCTTTTTGGTAGAAATCAATTGCTTCTGTAGATATTATGATTATATTAAATTTGCAGATGGAAACCAGGCTATTAATCTCCTGAATGCATTTTAATTAGCCACTACTAGTTAATTTTGTCTCAACTTTATTGAGCCATGGTGAACAGATACTTGCACAAAACAATGTTTCTGTAAGAGTATTTTCAAATGAGATTAACATTTAAATTAATTGAATTCGGTAAAGCAGATTGTGCTCCATAATCTGGGTGGGTCTCATCCAACCACACCACACTTCCGAATTCTCTGATAATAGCCTGGAAATTATTCCTTTGAAACTTCAGGAGGCCTCTAATAATCAAGAATACAGATTTCCCATTTCCCTCAACAAAACCCTTGTGATAGTAAGTCTTGATTGTCAGCTTGGCTTGCAAACCCAGCAGATTAGCAAAGAACATCTTTGATTATTCTTGGTGGGTCTTACACGTGTAATTTTGGTGACTATCTGATCCCTCTCCCATTTTCCTCTGATTCTTGCCCTTCTCTCTGTTTGCAAGATGCCATGAGTGGAGCAGCTTTTCTTTGCCATATTCCCCTGTAGTGAGGTTTCCAGGTTGGGATTTGGGAACTGTAAATTGAAAGCACGAGGCAAAATAAATCCCACCTCCTTTAAGGCATGCATGTCTGTTTAGTCAGAGTAATTTGAGAAGCTGACCGATACAATACTCAAAGAGTTACCTGGATGAGTCAATCTTGAGTTTTGAAAACCTACTTGAAACCATCCTGGAATGGTCATAAAGACAGCTTGAAATGCCAAATCTAACAGTTATGCCTCTATACTCTACAGAATGACTCCCTTGTGACACTGACTGCCCATCTTATCGAGCTAGGCAATATGTTTATATAGAAGCTTTCCAGAAGCTGATCCTGAAAAATGTTTCACTGCACCATCTCCCTAGTACATAGTACACACAATAACTGTTTTTAGGCAAATGGATTCTGGAACACACCATCTTTAAATTACATCACTTTAGGGGCCATCACTCAAACTGCAATCTATGCAATGCTGACCCCAGGGATGAGGCCCTGTATAATCTATACAACAAAATGATAAGCAAAGTAATGACTTCCAAGGAAATTCACATCCTAAATTCTGGAGATGGGAATTATGTTCGATTATATAGCAAGGAAAAATTAAATTTGCAGATGGAAACCAGGCTCTTAGTCTCCTGAATGCATTTTAATTAGCCACTACTGGTTAATTTTGTCTCAACTTTATTGAGCCATGGTGCCCAGATACTTGCACAAAACAATGTTTCTGTAAGCGTATTTTCAAATGAGATTAACATTTAAATTAATTGAGTTGGGTAAAGCAGATTGCACTCCATAATCTGGGTAGGTCTCATCCAACCAGTTGAAAGCCTCTGAATGGCGTTTTCTGTTTTTCTGGAGAACGTCATCATGCTCACATGCACCCTGGGTGATCTGAGTGGGTAATTACAATGGCTGCTTAACTATAGAATGGGGTGGCAGAAAAGAAAGTCAGAGAAGTGACTACTAAGAACTTTGTCATTGCTGGCTTTAAGCAGAGAAGGGCCACCCAGCCATGGAATGAAGATAGCCTCTAGAAGGTGGAAGAGAGGTGAAAATGAGCTGTCCTCTAGGGTCCCCAGAAGGAACACAGACTTGCCATCATCTTCCTTTTAGCCCAGTGAGACCAATTTTGGATTACTAAGCCCCAGAATTGTAAGGTAAGAGCTTTGCATCTCTTACTTAAACTGCTAAAAGTGTGATAACTTGTTCAGAAGCAATAGAGAAGTAATACAGAACGCAGCAGTCCTTCTCTGGTGTCTGACATACCTAATTCTCTACTCTCTAACACAGGCCAGCAATGCTTCAATTCTAAAACCCAAAAAACTTTGAAAATTAAAGGCTTTTGGTAACTTATTTGGCTGCAAAACTGACTTGACCTGAACTAACATGGAGCTATTCATAGTCTTTATTTATCTCGCTCATTCTGAATATTCATATATTTTAATGCATAAATATTAATATGTTTGATTATATGGTGTTACCAAGCCCCTGCTGATATTATATATTGTACATTTCCCTTATATCTTTCTAAAACCCAGCAAAAACTTCTAATTTTTGAATTATATGTGTACCCTAGGGATTTAGATAAAATTTTATGGTACTACCAATTACATGGGTAATTTACTTGACTTTTTAAAGCCTCAGTTTCCTCATTTGCATGTACTAAACATCCAGTAATTATAATTTTTAATCATTACCCCTTTCTCTTTGTGCATCTTTTTTTTTCTTTTTGCCTGTGTTCGCATCCCACGAGCACCTAATAAATTCTACAAATATTTGAATACCTGCTATGTACCAAGCACCTGGCTTTTCAGTTCATTAGTGTCTGTGATAACATCTCTCATAAGTGACCATAAAACCCTGGCCAAAGTTATCTGCAACAGACATTTTCTGAAACCAAAAGATAAACACTTAGAAATATACTATATTGGTCAGAGGATCAGTATAGGAAAAAAGAAGTTATTTGCTGAGATGAGGAGAGCAGAAGACAATTATTAACCCCCCCTACCCATGTATATATAATGTATAACTGGGAACAGGAAAAGGGTCACAGCAGTGGGTCTCTGGATGGTTCTAATTGTTTTTGAGGCAATTCAGCCTACAGTAAGACTAAGAAATCACAAAGGCCTTAGAATATTATTCAGAAAAAAAAAGTTTTAAGCTAGCAATTGTCTCAAATTCTTTAACACACATTTCTTACTCACCCATTAAGTGCTAAGATTTTCACACATATTATTTCATTTAATCTTTGTATCAATGTAACATGGTCATTTACTGATAAGACACTGATGTGCAGGTGTCACACAGTAACAGTCAGGAACTGAGCATTTGTCTATCCAATCCAGCGCCTGCATCTTTCACGTTGCCTGCTCTGTGCGAGTGTTTACATCTTTAAAAACTGCATCTTCATTTTGGTAAATTAACTAAGGTAGTAGATACAAAAAAGAAAGAGTTCCAGATGAAGGATTAAGCAAAAACTCACGACATTTTCAAATTCTTTTAGTTTTCTGTAGTCTTTTGATGAAATGTTTTACATAGCTAAAGTTACAGATCTTTGTTTCAAATTTAAAAATAAAATGTTTGTCTTTCAATTCATGGAATTTAAACCCTGACTATCCTTAGACCAAAATGCACCTTGTTAGAAGACATTTTTAAACCTTTGAGCATGACTGAAAAACATGCACAAGCTCCTTTTCTTTGAGGATTTTCTGACTCTTTTTATATATGCAGATCACATTCATTTAAGATGCCAATCTTTTCCCATGATGCATTGGGCTGACAGAAAGACAAGCCTAGTGCACAGAAATGCCAGTTGAGTTGACAAGCAAATTCCTTCAGTCTGCAGTGTTTACACAGTACAGTTTAGCAACAAGTTCACACAGTCTGTTCTCTTGGATCAGAATTCTAATTAAGCCTTAAATCTTCCGAGTTCAGATTAATTCTTATCACTGAGGACTTGGACTTTCTGCTGTAGAAATTTGAAGCTTTGTTTGTTTGTAAAGAGAACACAATAATCTATTGTCAGCTTGATCCAAACCATTATTTATAAACATCCTGGTACAGTGTCTGTAGAAAGGATTTCATTCTTTTGAGTACATGCAAGGATTTTTTTTTATCATTAATTACTAGCTTCAGTGGTTGCTGAGGATCAGAGAACTGTGCTTTTTTGGAGTTGTCTATCCCTCTAACTGACATACAAAATAAGTGGGTTTGTGAAACAAACTTCAGTTGTTGATGGCTATTAAGCTCAAGTTGCAAACATTTCGATTCTATCCTTTCAAAAGACTGTATTTGGTAAGCTTAGCGAAAATAGTATCTGAATTTAAATACAGTTTATACCTATTAAAATTTCTGAAATACACTTCAAAAGAGACAGCTGGAAAGCCAAGCGCCAATTCCATTTCTGTGAGCTTTTCTCCCTTCATCGTCTCTGCCATGAAGGCACAAATGAAGCTTATGAAGTACCAATTACTGCAGAGCAACCCCACTGAAGTCAGTGTTTCCCTCTCCCTTAGCTCAGACTGCATATCATCAGCATTATCACCTAGATGCTTTATTGGAAATTAAAAAGAAATGATTAGCACTAACCCTTTTCCAGAAGAATAAGTGGCAGAAAAACAACACATTTAGAACTTCATTCTTAAAAGGCAATTTTGTTGTCATTGTTATTACCTAACAATGCACTCTGATGATACTTCAAAAGGCCTGGAGGGCAAAGGGGATGGTGATTGGCCAGCTAATCAAAAGCTTCTGATTCTCTCTGAGGCAAAAATGAAGGTTTCCAAAGATTTCTTCCATCTTCAGGACTTAGAATGTAGTATAGCCAGAGACATCTCACTGAAGAAGACCTACAGATTCAGGGGGAGGTTCTATAAGTTGTGATTGTTAACAAGCAAGGGTTCACTGCCCA
>PVLD010024104.1:0-26085 GCA_004027595.1 Dinomys branickii | reverse complement strand
TGTTGAGAGGATCAACTGTCTGACTAAATTTGCTTGTCTGTATATGGGTCCATACATCTGCAAATCGAAGATATCAATGGATAAAGCAACGACTACTGTTGAGACCATATCACCTTGTCTGTAGATTGGTTGTGATTGTACTATTTTCTGTGATAATGGGTGTCTGTTTGTCAATATGTTTTTGTACTTTTATGTTTCTAAAATAAAAAAAAAACAATAAAGGAAATACAAGATTATAGAGAAGATAGTAGGGAATTAGCACTGGATGCTGTGTTACATAACGTTATCTTTGCATTTGTTAACACAAAAACAATAAAGGAAATACAAAATTATAAAGAAGATAGTAGGGAATTAGTGCTGGATGCTGTATTACATAATGTTATCTTCACTTTTGTTGCTCAGTTATACAGAAGATGGCCTGTTCAATTAATCAGTTTTCTCCACCCTCATCTCTGTTGTTCTCCCACCCAGTCAGTCGTCTTCCCTCTGATAATAACTGTATTTATTTTTGGTTTACTTACTCCCTCAGGCTCTCACATTTGGAAGAGACATGGCTGTTTCTAATTATGCTGTAACAAACATGGCTGTGCACAGATTGCTATGGCAAGAGGCGGAAAAACAGCCATCCTGAAAGACCATAGATTAGCAGGGAACCAGGTTCACTATGGTCACGCCCCCATTAACAAGCCCTCAAGGCCACTGGGACTCCAGTCGAGTGGGAGGGGTTACCCTGTGAACCACCAGGTTCCACCTCTATTCAGTGCGCCCCGAGGTCCAGTAGATTCCTTAGGGTCACCCTGCGGACTGCTGGCCTCTGCCCCATGGGGGGGTAGGCCCAAGGCTCCTGGAGGCCTGGTCCGGTCCATGGTAAATGTTAATTTTTTTTTATTTTAGAGAAAATTGTACAAACAAAAAGAACAATAGCAAAACAAAGCAAGGACATTAAAAAATGATACTGGGTTTCCAACCAAATGATAGGGATGTTTGATATCTTTGTTCAAAGATTTTTAGAGAGTGTTTGCTGATATATTCATCCAAGGTAAATCATGTCCTAATCTCCTACCTGCCTGTGTCTGGGGTCATTAACATTATCAGTCTCTTCACGGGCCTCTCCCATGAGTCCGTTTCTCATTCACTCAGTGATTACTAAAGAATCGCTGGCTTTATTTCCAGCACACAGGGGTGGGAGCTCTCTCTGACTGCAGAGTCAGGTGAGTCTCAGAAGGTCCCAGAATCTCTGGAGTCTCTGTCAGTGTCCCTGGCTGAGGCATCACTTAGTGTACTTTGGGTTGGTTCCTGGGCAAGTGGATGCCAGGGCAGCATACACAGTGGGCTGTGCTTGGAGGGCCCCATGCTTGGGGGAAGGAGGTGCAGCTGCCCCCTGTCTGAGTGTCCAGCTGACCAGCTGGGAGTAGGTCACATCCTGGGGATCCTTGGTGGGAGCAGCCTATAGGGGAGAAGGGAGAGGGGAGGTTTATACTTGGGGTGGGAAGAAGCCTGGGGTCTGGGGAGCACAGAATGCACCTGAGTCACCATCATCCTGTCCTCCCCTGCCTGTCCATCCTTAGTGACCAGGAGCTGCCCTGACAGGGATGAAGGAGGAGCGGCCATTCTCTTCCTGGATGCTGAGTGCTTCACCTGGACGTACATCATTCCCTGGGGGTCCTCATGAGGTGGGCTCTGCAGCAGGAAGACAGAGACTGAGACAGGGTCTCCTTGGTTCCACGCTGGTCTCCTTCAGCCAGTTTCCCACATGGGGGCCACAGGGATCCTTTAGAAATTAGACCACACCTGTCCCTTCCTCATGGACCTTCAGGAGCTTCCTAAGCCCTTGGAGGTCTGGCCACGTCCTTCCTGCAGTTCTGCCTTCACGTCCTGACACTCAGACCCTGCTCTCTGGTCTGCAGCCACACAGCCCATCTTCCTGAAGGAGCCCATCCCTGCCTCAGGACCTTTGTACTCCTGTATATTCTGCCTGCAGTGTATTAGAGGTTCCAGTAGCCTTCTCTGTGCAGGATTCTGCTCAGTGGTCATCTTACCAGAGTCCTCCCTGCGGGTCTCACTGGCCCTCCTGTCCCTCAGCCCCTTTCTCTGCTTTGTTTTCTTTCCCAGCTCAGTGCTCTCTGACACTCGCCCCCCACCTTGAGGTGACTCAGGGTGGGAGGGGCTGTGCCTACCGCTATGTCTGCAGCCCCCATGGAGCCCCTCTCCCCCACCCTTGTGAATGCTGCATGAATGAGGGAGGGGCCTCGGGGTTGTGGGGTGCTCACTCACTGAGGATCCTTCTGAGACCTGGGCAGGGGACAGCCAGTCAGAAGCTGATGGCCAGGAAGGGGACAGAGGGAGGGACCCCAAGGTCACAGGAAACCAGCAGAGGGTGGGGTCACAGCAGGCAGAGGCCGGGGCTTCCAGAAGGGAGGGCGCAGCTGTGAGGGCCCTGAGAGCTGAGTGGTGGAGGAGAGAGCAGAGCCCCGGACTGAACTGGAGGACAGGAAGTCCCTGTGCCCTGGATAGGGAGGGGTCTCACCCGAGCATCCAGCTCCACCCTGTCCTCAGGCTCTGTGTCCTTCACAGCAGCATCTGCAGGGACAGAAAAGGGGTCCCCTCCTGGCCAATGACCCTGGTGTCACTAAGCCCACAGGCCCTGCCCTGTCCAGCTGGGGACATAGAGCCAGGCAGCTGTGTGGTGTCCCCAGACCCAGTGTTTGGGCTCAATCTAACTCAGCCCTGAGCTCCAGCCTCAACCTTCTCTGGTGATACTGAGACCTCAGGGTGTCTCCCACCCCAGTCCCTTTTCCTCCCACAGTAATTTTCTTCCTTTTTGGTAACTGATGGGCTGGAGCTGGGGAGACAAGGGGGTGTCAGGTGGCCGGGAAGGGTGGGAGGCAGGGAGTCTGGGTCCTTAGGTGGGAACAAGCTCTTCTGCAGGCCTCTGTCCCAGGCCGCTGGCCTTGTAGCCTCTGCAGGCATTGAGATGTCAGCCTCTCTCTGGGCTGGGAGATGAACAGACCCTCAGCCAGGGGTCAGAACCACTTGGTTCACAAACCACGCCGGGCAGGAGGAAGCCTAGGACCACAAGGACCAGGGAGCCGATGCAGCCTGAAGTGGAGAAGCTCAGAACACACCAGGGACTCCTACAGGGATGGGACCACGTGTTCTGTGTTGGATTCTCTGCTCTAGGTTCTGCATAGGAGACTCAGTGCAGACTTGTTCCGTCCGTCTGTTTTCCCTGTGGACCACGGCACTCACAACCTTTGAGGCCCAGGTCCCACTGTTCCTACTCACCTGCCTTTCTGCTTCTTCCCTGGTGCAAGTATACAAAGAAGAGGAGGATGAGGAGTAGCAGCACCAGGGAGGAGGCCACGGAGACCCAGATCACAACCTTAGAGTTCCCTTGCAGGTCTTGGCCAGTAGAATTGCCTTAAACAGAAAAATTGCCATTTCACTGAGCACATGTTGCGCCCAGCCCACACGGGGACTTTGCATTCCCCACCTGACACTCTCACTGTCCTGCACACAGGGTCCCCACCCCTCATGCAGGTTACCAAGGAGGACATGGAGACTGAGAGGGGAGCTGCCAGCCCAGGGGACCAACAAGAAGCCCAGATGGGGATGAACCTGGGCAGCTGGACTTCCAGCCCTGTTCACTCAAGCAGAGCTGAGCCTCCTGATCTGGAGGGAAGTAGCCTGGACACCCTGCCCTGGCCCTGCACCCTCCTCTGCACACTGTCACTGTCACTGCACAGAGGCCCAGGAGCCCTGCAGAGTCACATCCTGGAGGCTTCCCTGGGAGACCTCCTCTCCAGGGCTCACAGCAAGGTCAGCAGGAGAGGAACTTGAAGGTCATGAGGAGGCACGCCCTTTACAGCTGGAGAAACTGAGGCCCACACAGGAGGGGCTGGTCACAGTCAGTGTCTCCAGAGGAGGCTGCACCAACACCACAGCCCAGCCCTGCCCCACACCCCTCCCAGAAGCGCCCTCGCTCACCACCCTGGGGTCCGGACGCTGGCGTGAGGTACTGATCTTCAGGGGGTCCTAGGAGGGCTGAGGAGGTGAGGGGCTAGGCTCCCTGCTCTCACCTCAGCTGCTGCTCCTCTCCCAGTTTAGACCCCAACATCTCCCTCAGCCTGGAAACCACCCCATGTAGTCTGTATTCTGAGCCTCTGCACATAGTGCTTCCTGCCCCACTTCTCTGTCCCTGGACACCAGCGGGGCTGAGACTGGAACCAACACCGCAATGGGCTGAGAGTCTCCAGGCAGCCTGGATACAGGACACTGGGGCAGAGCCTGAGACTCTCCTGCTGGGGAGCTGGGCCCTGCGGGTGGGGACGGGGCTCACCCTGGGGATGATGACTCGAGGGTGTGCAGGGCTGTGCTGCCCCAGGGAAGGACACCTGCCCTCTGCTCTACCTGTCCATTTCCTCTGACCCAGCCCCTGCTGCCCTCCCCGTCTCTGCAGATCTCCTCTGCTGACAGCCCAGCCTCACCCTGTACGTCAGCTCCTGGAGGGCTTCCAGGGAGGGTTTCCTGGACAGCCCTGGAAGAAGGAAGAGGGGCTGAGGGGCTTTCTCCTGCCACGCCTCTGCCCTCCTGTCCTGCCCTGTGGGTCTCCCTGTCACATTGAGGTTCCTAGCTCTGTAGATGTCCTGACCCAACCTCCTCCTAGGGATCCTCTGTAGAAGGGCCCTGTCAATTGTTTCAGGACTCAAATATGATTAGGTCAAAGAAATAACTTTCCCACCTGAGACCAGGTGCTCCAGGGTGTCACTAGGTTCTGACCACACCAGGGGTTTGTTGCTGTCATAGCCGTAGCATCTGAATGTCCAGCTTTGCCTGAGGGTCACAGGGCCCACATGGAACAGGGCCTGGGCCTGCACACTGGAGTCTTGCTGTGAGTCCAAGGACCAGGAGAGCTTGTCTCCTCCTTCCTTAGTCAGAATGAACCTGTCAAATCCCGTCTGTGAGCCACACTGGAGGGTGACGCTCCCTCCTGAGGGCACCACGGGGCTGAGCAGGGCTGAGAGGCTGGGTTTGCTGTAGGCTCCTAGGAGAGAAGGAGGCAGCGTGTGAAATGGACTCACACCTCCCACATTATCCCCAGAGCTGGGCTGTGAAAGGGGCACACCTCTGAGAGCAGACCCCTTCCTGAGGGCAGAGTCTGGGGCTGAGACCACAAGTGTCTTCTCACCTGTCACCACCAGCTCCAGGGGGTCACTGTGCTGTGACCAGCCAGCAGGGCTGCCATAGTAACAGCGATATCGCCCTGCATCATCTTCTCTCATGGATGGGATGGAAAACTCAGACTTGTTCCTGGGTGCAGGAGAGGTCTGTGTAACTGAGGATTCTGGGCTGTCCTCTCTGTACAGATGGTATTGCTGGGCCTCCAGGTTCCCCTCACACCACAGGGTCACAGGACTCCCCCGTGGTATCACAGAGCCTGGCTGAGCCTGAAGCTTGGGTTTTGGGGTATTCTCTGCAAAAGTGAAGGTGAAAAGGGGTGGTGTGTTTTGACTATGCCCAGTGAGTCCTGCGTGGAAATGACTTTAAGGCTGATCTGGGGTGAACAGAAGACACTGAGGACGCGCCTGCAGACACAGCTCCCTCTGGACCCTCTGATTGGTACTTTCCCTGTCTCCTCCTAGTTCCCACGTCTCTGGTCTCACTGTCCCCCACACTATCACTCAGTTCAGCTTCCCTGGGCCCCTCATCCATCTCACCACTGGGGGCTGCCAAGGTCTCTCGTTCAGGGCGTCAGTCATTAAAGGGAAAAGGCTTGCTCACCTGAGAACAGGAGCTCCAAGGGGTCGCTGGGCTCTGACCACACCTGAAATTTGCTCGAGTAGCAGCCATAGCATCGGAATATCCACCTGTGGCTGGGGATCACAGGGCCCACAAGGAACAGGGCCTTGACCTGCCCACTGGAGTCTTTCTGTGAGACCATGGACCAGAAGCGCTTGTTTCCTCCTTCCTTAGTCAGAGTGAACCTGTCAAATCCCAGCCTTGAGGCACACTGGAGGGTGACTTTCCCTCCTGAGGTCACCACAGGGCCAGGTAGCGCTGAGACCCTGGGTTTGCTATAGACTCCTAGGAGAGAAGGAGGCAGCATGTAAAATGGACTCATACCTACCACGCTGTCCACAGCACTGGGCTGAGAGACACCCCTGAGAGCAGACCCTTCCTGAGGGCAGAGCTTGGTTATATGACCCTGAGTGTCCGCTCACCTGCCACCACCAGCTGCTGGGGCTCACTGTGCTCTGACCAGCCAGAAGGGGTTCGGTAGGAACAGTGATATCGCCCTGAATTCTGCTCGGTCACTGATTCAAAGGAGAACTTGGCCCTGCTCTTGTGTTCCAGTGACGTTTCTCTTGTCCAGGGCACGTGGCTCCCCTCTTTGTACAGACCATACTCCTGTGCCCCCAGAGGCCCCTCACACCAGAGGGCCACAGGATCCCCCCGTGGTATCACAGCTGCTGGCTTAGCCCAGAGCCGAGGTTTGGGGAGGGGTCCTGCAGAGAAGTCAGAGCTGGGTCCCAGGATCTTTTCCTCCTCTCAGAAACCAGATCGCACCCCCAGGACCCTCTGGACTCCTCAACACCAGCTCAAACCCGCTGTGCCCCATCCCCACTGCCCAGGGCTCATCCCTTATCCCCAGGATGAGGAGAGATCCAGGACACCTGGGGACACACTCACCTGCCTGCACTTGGGTCCTGGTGCTTAGACCCAGGCCTGGAAAAGAGTTCATGTGAGAGGTGCACCCTGGAGCCCGAGCAGGTCCTCTGCTTGCTAAAGCCCTAGAGCCAATGTTCACCTGACAGGTCAGGGCCTGGCTGTGGGGCTCCAGACAAGGGCTTCCCATCCCCACATTCAGTTCTCACCAACACAGAGCAGGGCCATGAGTGTGGTGGTCATGGCGTCTCCTACCCCCAGGTGAGACTGCGTAGATGGATGGGCCCACAGTGCCTGACGCACAGAGTTTGCAGCTGGGGTTGGTTTCTGCCCTTCCTAGGGTGGGCAGCCCAGGAGCCCCACAGGAAGCGGAACTGACATCCACCAACACCCAGGCTGGTTTTTCTCCAGGGCAGAACCTGGCTGGGCTCCAGGCTGAGGTGGCGTTCCCCTTCCTTCTGAGTGTTCCTGATTGATCCTCATCCCATTGATTGCAGAGCCAATAGACCCAGAGGCTTCCCAAGGTGGACCTTCCAGGGCACAGTTACTCTGGGCTGGTCCTTCTTCTCACACCTCCCACTGGTTTCCTCCCTCCCTCAGCCTGTCCATCTTCACAGCATCAAAGCCCTGACTGTGGCAGTCCTCCCCCAGTCCTGGAGGTGCTCCAGGGAGATGCAGGTTCCTGCTGCAGTTGGACGAGAGCAGAGAGGCTTTGAGCCCTGACTGGAGAAACCTCCATGAAAATCAGGGGCGATGAGGAATGATGCCCACAGCACCAGACAGCATGCAGGGCATTCTGGAAACTCGGGCAATTGGAAGGAGTGAGGCAGGACTTCCCTGGTCAGGAAGTCGGCAGTTGTAAGAACCTAATTGAAAATCAAGTCTTGAAAGTGAGAACTTCCTTCGTTTGTGTTTTTCTAGCCCTTGGAGTCCCTGGATAAGTTGTTTACTTCTATATTTTTAACAAATTTAAAACACAAATTTCTGATTATAACCTTCCGTCTAACTCCTTCTTTTGCTTTATTGCATGTGTCCTTATTTTATTTACCTTAGTTGCTATGGATTGAAGTCAGGCCCCCAGGCGTCCTGGGAAAGTGCTCCACCACTGGGCTCCCCCTCAACCCCTTTTCAAATTGTGAACTGAGGCAGCGTTTCTCTAAGGTGCCCAGCAGGACCCTGCCTCCTCCCTCTCCCATGCCTGTGGTAGATTTTTACTGTATACAGAAGACCTGCTGCACTGTCCACAGCCCATGCCACTCTCATAAGTTCAAGCGCATACAGAGTCTGTCTTTTATTCCTTGCCATACAGTGTGTTATTGCTTAATTTACATGGCTGAAGTCAGTTGTGTACTAGCATATTTTTAGCTATTGGTTTTTAAAATTTGTTTTGTGTTCTGGTTCTTTCTGAGACAGTGTCTCACAGTGTAGTTTGGGCTGACCTTCAGCTTGCTTATGCAGGCCATGCTGGGTATAATTCAAAGTGAATCTCCTGCCTCAGCTTCCCGAGGACTGGGATTATAGACATCTGCCACCATGCCTAGAAGCTATACTTAATATAGATTTGTCTTTTAAACACTTTTGCAGTACTGTGAACTAAACCCAGGGAAACGCACCTGCTAGGTAAATGCTCCATCAGTGAGCTGCACTCTAGTTGTGCCTTATTAAACTTGCTCCCTAGAGTTAATGACTCACACACTGCAGCTGTGGAGCAGCAGGTTCTGTATTTCCTTGTACACTCACTTCACCCATGCATCTTGCAATGTGAAATGATTTCATGTTGCTGAATTTATGTCCTCATTTTCTGTGTGTGGTCTGGTTCATCGTGCTGATGGCTTCAAGTTGATATTTATATTATTTCAATTTAAATTATTACTGGTTGCTGTGCTCATTATTACCTACTTTCTCACTTTGTCAAAATTAATACCATTTTCCTGCCACTGTAAATCATTTGATATTTTGTGTTTGTCTCATTGAATTTGTTTATTTGTGGCTTTGATTTACTCTAATGTATACATGCTGCATAAGCTTGGTGTGCGCTTTTAATCTTATGATAAATTTGTTCACTTTGTTATTTCCTTCTCTGAGTTTAGTTATTTTTAAAGCTAACCTGTTAAATATTCAGATGTGCTGGTGCAGCTCCCTTGGACTGCAGCATCAGGTGAGGTCTAGAATCCCTCAGGGTCCCACACAGGAACTCCAGGCTGCCCGGGGTCCTCAACTGAGTGTGCGTGGGGAAGTTCCTGTCACTCCTGATACCCATGTGCCAGTCCCTGTACCGTGGAGTCTGATTTTTCTCCTGGACTCGTGAACAGCCAGGCAGGTGCACACACAGGGCAGTGCTGGGGGCTCCTCCTCCTGGGAGGAAGGGGTTGTGGATGGTCAGTGTCTGAGCTCGAAGCTGCTCAACAGGAAATGAGTCACTCCCTGGGGACCTTCAGTGTCACCTGCCTGGGGAGAGCCATGTGGGGATCAGGAGGAGGGTTCACCCTGGGAAAGCCTGGGGACTTGCATGTGATAACACTCACCTGCCTGTCTCCCCACCTATCATCTTTTGAACATCTGTCCATCATGTTCAGGAGTGGCTTTGTCATGGGAAAGGCAGCAGAGACCCCACCACATCTCCGTGTGGAGGCTGCACCTCGGTGTAGGTCACTTCTGGGGGTCCCCGTGCTCAGGGCTCTGAAGCAAGGAAGAGAGCCAAAGGCTGTTTCTTGACTCTACTCTCCACCACCTCTCAGTCCCACAGGGACTCGAGAGTGAGCACTGGGACAGCAGTCAGCTCAGAGGACCCTCCCTGAGCAAACTTCGAATGGCTTCACCAGCTCCATTAGAGCCCTGGGACCCATGGGGCTGAGACCTGCAGAGCTCTGCACCTGGGCACTGACACTTCTGTCCTCTGTCACCTCCCGTGACAGTGGACCCTCTGACTGTTCCTGGACAGGGCACGGTGTCCCTACCTGACCTGGCACTTGCTGTTCCCTGGACAGTCTCACGTGTGTTCCGGGTTCTGGTCTCTGCTGAGACACATGTGCTCAGAAGATCCCCTTTGCATCTTTCCCTAAGGCCCTCCCCGCTCTTCCCCAGGCTCTCCACCCTTCCCTGGCCTGTGTCACACACAGCGCTGTGCACGGCCTGGGTCTCTGTCACCACCGTCGGTCCATCGTGCACCGTGCTGCTCTGAGCACACAGACTGCTTGGTGCTGGTGGCCGTCCAGCCGCACTTGTAGCCTCTCACATACAGTTGAGACTCAAGGAGAAATTCACTGCAGCTGTTCACACACTGTCCTGTAGCCTGAGAGCTACAGTGGGTTTCACTGCCCCTGGGGCTAGGCTGTGGTTGAGGAGACTGCGGCCCTCTGCACATAGGCTGTGGCAGGCTGTGTCCCACATGCAGGTCTCTTCGTTCTGTGTGAGCTTTACCATCAGAATGCTCTCTGTGTTGGGTGACAGTGACAGTCAGAGGTGCGCACACCCTGGGAAAGTGGCTGCTCCTGCTGTTCCCTCATGTGCGCCCTCCAGGGTTAATTAGCTGGGGCTGCAGATGCTCAGCCTCCACAGTGGCCCGTGTTGGACCTAAGGAGAAAGAGAAGGCTGTAGGGCTTCCCCATAGCTTTGAGAACAACATTCTCCAATTTATGGGGACCTGGGGAGTCTTGAGCATGTCCTCGTCCTGCATGAAGAAAGCACTGTGAATGGTAACAGCACTGCAAGAACATAGAGCAGTGAGGATCCCTCTGAGCTGCCTTAGGCAGGGTGACTGTCCTTGGAGTGTGAAGAATCTCTGCTCACCAGGACAGTGACTCAAGCTCATGAGATTTGATGATTGTGAGACCTTGTGTGGCAGTGAGGTGTGCATGGAGACTGCTCCCCCGACAGGAAGCTCAGTGTCCTCATGCCAGGGAGTGTAAGGACACAGTGGGCCCATGGTCCCTGTGTTCCAGATGCTTCAGTGTTTGAAGAAGGATCTGGTAGACCTGTCCTGCAACACGGATCAGTGTGAGCAGAGCATGGAGAAGTAGGAGTTGAATGTGACATGGGAAAGGGTTCACGGTGTGGATGGATCAGGAACACCCCACAGGCACATGAGCTATGGGTGCCAGTGGGAGTGGCTGTGGAATTGGTCTGGGAGTGGAATTAGGAAAAGTGGGGAGGAGCGGGCAGGAGGCCACTTGGAGCCCTGGTGGGGAGTTTGCCTGGGATTCTGGTGAGAGCTTAAGGCATCAGAAACTGATAGAAATGCAGACAGTCAATGCTATGCTCATGAGGCTTCAGATGGAAACAAGGATGGTCTCTGGAAGTGGATTAAACACAGCTTAATAGTTTTGGGGAGCTATTGTCTTTTTGCCTAAGTAAAATTTAAACATCTCCTGTCTCCCATGAATTTAAAGTTCTCTACCAATATGAAGAAACATCTCACATAGGCTCAAACAATATATTAGGAATCTCAGGGAAAAGAACCAAGAAAAAACACTGAAACAGACTGTGAAGAGAATTCCCTTCCCAAATAGATACTACCACGTATTTTTCAGTCAGGTGATCAGTGCTTAAACATAGGAAGAGAATAGTTATAAAACATCTACCAGTGGAAAATTGGTTAACACGTTTTACCCACATACAATGTTTTGCAGCCACACTTGAGTACACAGCGGAAATGTTGAGCATAGAAAATGTCACAGCTTTTAAAAGGCCTGATTTGTAATTTATTCTCAATCACCCTTGAAAAATAAACCCCAAAATCTAACTTTGAGGGGCTGGTTGTGTTGTACACAAAGGTAAGATGAATTCTTGCAGGTGCAGCTTCCTCTTAGTAACAGGTGAACTGCACAAGGCCCAGCTACATGCAATATCTGGGGTGAGAAAGGGTGTGGACATCTGTCTGTACCTCCTTACCACATCCTGCTGCAGCCTGCCTGTGTGTGTCCTGCTGCATGGGTGGTGTCCTGCACACACCAGGCTCACAGCGGCTATGGGCTCCTCTCAGCGCACTGAGCAGCGTGTGCTCCTGTGTACAGACCTTAGCCAACAGAGGAAGTACCATCTTCCAAATACTGCAGGGACACAGAGAGCAACTGAGTCACTTTAGAGGGTCCTGGATTTTGGACAGTCTTCCTGTTAGGGGTGCATATGAAGGCAATTCCCCAGACACGTGTTGTTGAAACCTCCTGTGACAGGACCCTTAGAGGACACTGGCTGAAAGATGTGAATGGGAATCACCTCAGCCTCAGAGCACTGATGTTCCAGGCATGAGTCAGGGGTATGGAATACTAAACAGTGGATTGTGCACCATGTGCCACAGACACAGTGCGGTCCACAGACCTCCTAACTGAGGCTGAAAGATGAAGGTGCTTGTGGGAATCTGTAGGTTCACACTGAGCTGCCCCAGAAATATGGGATTTCCATGTGCAGGAACATGACATGCTAATTCCAACAGCTAGGGAGCCCCTTGGTCAGAGTAGCAGGTTAGGGCTTGTTCTGCACAGATAATGATTTCAGGGAAGTAGAGGGCTGAAGGGTGCCCTGGGCCAGTGAGAAAAAAACACTTCCAGAGCATACAGTGTGCACACAGTGGCCATGGCTCCCTGTCCACAGGACGCTGGGCTCGAGAACAGGTTCACATTCTCAGCACTTGCACAAAATCTCTATACCAGCAATTTCCATGGGGGCAGGAGACATGGCAGGAGAGATTCTGCTTGTTACCTGACACCAGGACACAAAGTTATCTTGCCATCCATGTCAATATCATGGCCTGTGAGTTTCTCACAGGAGATCCAGCTCCGGGATAGAATTGACCTGTGATTGTCAATTCCCAACATCGGCCTAGAGCAGGCAGGAAGTTGCTGCAAAAAATGTCCTAATTCCTGCTGTTCTACACCGCAGCCTCCCCTCCCTTGTTGCCTGTGCACAGCTGCATTCTGGCAAATGTGGCCAATGAGCTGAAGTTTAGCTTTTATTCATGTATCCTCATTTTAGTGTCAGTAGACTACATCACTAGGCCTTGACCTCTTAGACAGCTCAGATATAGGGTCCATGCCATGACTGTAAAATTTTATTGCATAATTTCAAGGAAGACTGGGCTGGCCATCTGCATGAGGCACTACGATCTTATTTCAGGAGAGTGTCAGAAAACTTAGCCACCAGCAGTGAGAACTAGAATGTGGTTCACATCCTTATGTGACTGATGTCACTAGTAAAGTCACAGGAGGCTGGGTATCACTAAGGGACTCTGGACTGTTAAACACGGTCCACCTTAAGAAGAAGAAGTGTCACCATGGAGGTAATCTGCCCAGGAGAGGCTGAGGACCTTGCCTGATGTGCTCTGTGGCCTGAGAGCCTGGGGAGGCCTGGTTTCCCAAGGGGCGTGGTGGGTGCTGAGTTCTGAGTGATGCTGGGCTCAACTCACAGTCCTTGGTTCACAGGACAGTGGATTGAACCCTGCTGTGAGAAGTCTGTGGACCCACATCTTTGCTGGCTCCTGTGTGTCACTGGCTACAGGATCCTTCCGGGAGGAAGGGGAAAGGACAAGAGCCCAAGGCTGCTCCCCTGAGGGCAGGACCATGGGGTGTGCATGGGTTGGCAGAGGCGGGGAGTTTGTCAGCTCCAGAGATCCTGTCGCACACACATGTGATCTTCTTTGGGTTATGATGTCAGACAGAGAACACCTTTCAGTGAGCTTCTTGTTTAAAAATCCACTGTGGAGCTCAAGGCGAGGGTCCCACATTTTTTGAGAATTGCTGAGCACACAGAATCACATGGTCCCTAGGGAAACAGGGTGTAGCCAAGCTGATAGAAAGATTGTCATGACCACGTGGGAGAGCAGGGGACCAGGCTTCAAGAGGCAATGTGGATCCAGTCTCCGCCTCAGGGCCATCACTGGTTTCTTCATTCACATTTCTGTGAGGTTTCCCCATCCCAGAGCCTCTGTATGTCCAGCATGGCCTCGTGTTTGGGCAACATGAAACTCACCCAAGCACGAATGTGGCAGGTCTCCCAGAACAGCAAGTTCACTTAGAGGGCTGCTCACATCTTAGCCAGTTTCTCTTGAAATTTTCCTTAATACTAATGCCATATTGATGGGAGAAAAGGGTGAAATCTCTCATTCAAGCGAGAGAACACAAATATGGAATTTATTTATAACAATTCTCTCACAGAGGCCCCTCTCAGAGTCTGCAGCAGGGAAGCCCTTTAGCTCCACATCGTGGACAGGCTGGAGCCCAGCAGGCAGCTCCAGGTCTGCAGAGGGGTCTCAGTTGCCACACTGGGGCTTCCTCCTCACAGAGGTGATTCCAGCTTGGTCCAGAGACCCCAGACTCTGACATCACAAGTTCTTGCCAGACCCTGGCTTATAACATGGCAGAGCCATTTCAGCTCTGCAAAAAGAATGAGATCCTCAGATCCTGGGCTAGCAGAGGATTCACTGGAAAGCCTTCTATATGCCCAGAACCTGTGCCATCCCTGCTACCTGCCTTTTGTGTTTGTGAACCAGGCATAGACAGGGAGGGCACAGCATGTGGCACAGAAGATCAGGGCCAAACAACATCCTGCAGGGACAATCACATGGGAGATGGCCCGTGCCCATGTGTACCCTGCCCTCCATGACTATGCCTGGTCTTGCTGTTTGCCTGAGCTGATTGGGCTGGGTGCCAACAGTGCATGAACTCAGTCTCCCAGGTCTTTGTCCTCCAGTCTAAGTTCTGTAGACCCTACCTCTTTAGGAAGGCTTTTCCACCATGACCCTCAGCTGCCTTCCCTTCCAGGATGTACAAGACTCAGGAGGTTGACTGATTTGGAGCATGTTATTTCTTCTGCAGGACAGAATTTAGGAACTGAGAATAGTTAGAAATAATACAGGATGTGATTGTCACAGCCTCAGGTCAAACTCTGCAATGTTCACTGCTCGCTGCCCACACAGGAAGATAACCAGCTGCTTCTCACTGTAGCACAGTGGTGGAGGCATGAGGGGAATTTCAGATGAGGCCCACATGCAACAGCTCTGACCAAGGCTGCACCGAGCCTCCTGCCAAACAGTCCCAGCCTGTGCACACTGCACACCCCACCCTGCTGCCCCGGAGCCACAGGAGGTGTTGCTGCGCATTCCCGGCACTTGAGAGAGCCAGATGTGATTCTGCTTCTGAAGTAGTGTTCCCCTGCCATGGGAACATATTGATCTATATCCCACTATTGACAGTTTATCAAAGACATGTGCATTATTCACTACATGCATGTTCTACTTCAAAGATTGCAGTTATTACAGGATCATTTTATTGATCTGTCTTGCATTTCCATTTTATCTTAGGTTACTAGTGTTACTTATTTGTACATTTCCAGCATGTTTTCCGCAATATGTCAAAGCTTGTAGCCCTGGTTACCCTGTCCTTTGTGTGATTTCATGTACTACCATTTCTATAAAATCTTTAAAAATTCAGTATTTTCTGTCCATTTTACTTCTCTCGTGATATCAGTAAGTTGCGTAAAATATCTTCTATGAACTCATGATATTTTTGTGAATTTCATAGTATTTTGCGGGGCTTCATTTTTAGAGAAAATCATGGTGCAGTTAGTTTCTCAGAGGTTGAAATATAGGTATTTTCCATCATTTGTTGAACAGTTTCTTTCCTTATGAGCAGCACTTTACTACATGCCACTGAAATTGACTCTGCATAGAAATACAGTTATGATGACAATGACTATGGCACTTTCTCTTCCTGTCCGTCCTTCCTTCTGTCTTATGATCTGTGATGAAATGATCCTCACCCCTATGCATCCATTCCAGGAGGAAACAGGAGAACATAATGTTGAACAGATTTCAGCTTTTGCCGCAAGCCTTGCTTTACGGTCCAGATGGTATCCTGGATAGGGGGAATTATGAAGGAATGAATGTACACCTGGAATATTTTCCTAAAAAGGAGATTTGGAGTGTGAACCTTGGCATGCTAACCACGGTGAGAGATGACTGTGGCTTGCAATGGAGACTTCAAAATATCTGCATTCTGGTCACCTACGTGTGTTTCTGTCACAGAATATCAAACTCCAAGACTCTTGAATTTGGAAACATGTGAAAAGGCCTGACAGTTCCTTCCCAAACTCACCCTGGCCTCTTTCTCGAGCTGACCACAGTGTGTTCTGTAGATCCCCAGTGTGAGGGAAATGCATCTGCCTTTGCTCTGTCCTCCACACAGTGACCACAGCTGCTGGTGGGGACAGAGCCTGTCTGAGGGGCACTGGAGCCCAGGGCAGGTGATTCTGACCCTTCCTTCTTGGGAAGCCCCTGAGCAGAGGTTCCCATCTGATTGATCTCACTGCTCTGCAGGAGACACAATGACCCACCAGGCTCTCTGGGCCCTGAGCAGTGGCGCCACGGGGAGGGTGCCGAGGGTGAGGTGTGCTGTCCTCTTCCTCACTCAGCGGGTTAGTTCCAGGTCTGTCTGGGAGTCTCTCCTGGGCTCCACGGAGCTGCTCTCATCCCTGGTGTTGGTCAGAGGCGCTTGTTCCGCAGGGGCAGAGGCCGAGAGCTCCTGTTTTGCCACTTGCTCTTGTCCTTGCCTCACTGGGATTTCCTGTGACACTGGGCACTTCATTTCCTACTCACAGGCAGCTTCTCACCTGGGCAGGTGCTCTTTGTCTCCTAGGACTCAGGCGAAGCTGACCTGGCAGATTCAGAAAATCTTTCAATGAAAACCCCACAACAGCATTGACATTGAGCACCTCCTGCAGATCACACCCGACTTCTGCACTTCACCTCAACTACCCCTGACCAAACCCTTGCACAGTTAGGATGGCTGTGAGCTGGGGTGCAGCACTGCCGCCTGCAGCAACTGGACAGTGAGACCCCAGGGGACAGGCAGGGACAACCCTGCCACATTCTAGCAGCACTGCGGTTTCCACCTTGAACCAAAGCTTCTGACACGGTGCTGTGTTACATCAGAGTGAACCATGCAGGCTTCTCCCCTTTCCTTTATGCATGGGGCTTATGTTTGGACACCTCCCTAAGAAACATCTTGTTTCTTAATAGCATAGTGCACTTAAAATTTTATTGGTTTGCTGGCCATCATGTTTCAGACTTGGTCATCAGTGCTGTTAGCAGTTTCAGCATCTTCAGTTTCTCTTTGTGTATAATACACCAGTGTGTGTGCACACTATTAGATTGTATATGAAGATATTTATTGCATGGACTTTGTTTTATACCTCTTTGCCACACAGACAACACTCTGACCAGTGTCCTTGTATTTCACCCTATTGCACATAAAAGTGTTTCTCTCCAGGGTAAATACTGGGGAGTCAGTGACAGGGTCTCTTCCTTTTTAATACAAAATTCCCATCAACTCCCTGAATTCATTGAGTCAGTTGAGGAACCAGGCATTAATTCCTGAAAATTGAAAGTGGTTATTATTTTACCCCAATATGATGTTGCTAATTTCTTTCACCTCGTGTGGGTCTGACAGGGTTCTGCAGTAGTATTTATTGAATGGCTGCATGACAGTGGGAAGGAAGTTTCGGTAGAGACAGCAGGGAGCCCGGGCACACGCTGAGCCACCAGAGAGATGAGCTGAGGCTCCCCACACTCCTCCATTAGAGATGTCTCACTGCCTCGCGGACTAGGTGAGGAAATATGCACACCCAGAAATGTGCCCCAAACCCATGCTTTTTGATACGTTTGCGGAGCAGGCTTTACCAGTGCAGCACTGAGCTGGTGTGATAAACACCACTGTCTTGATTCCAGTTCACTTCTAGAGAAACCACCCAGGGCCATTACATGAAATGTCTGTGTCTCAGGGCACCATTTTGGATTCAGCTGTTAGATGCTGGAAGCTGATTTTTGATTAGCGCCTGCTGGCTGGGCATAAGGAATGCGTTTGTCATGGGGTCTGTACAGGCACACGACACACCTTCACTCTTCTTTGTCCCCCACCCCTCAGATGTGTACCCGCTCCCTCCACGTCGGGGTCCGCTTCCCATATTCATGTGCTCTATTTCCATTTTCTTATATTTATTTTTTCTCTTGCCCTTAGCCTCCCCTCCCTACTGGAATCTAATTTCTCCCCAGTTGTTGTGTTACTGAGACCAGAATCTGTGTTAGAACTGCAGAAATAGACTCAACCCCATGCACTGAAAGTGGGGTCCATTACGGGAGAGTGCGGCAGAGAGTGGGGAGTGCAGATGGGCTCAGGGCTGATGGAGGGCGGGACCATCCGAGGAAAGCCATTCAGTGGAGAGAGTTCTTTGCACAGACTCCCCTGCACTCAACCTTGTCACCTCCCCCACCCCAGACCTCTCAGTGGGGGGTCCCCCCCCGACTTGAATCCAGGACTCTCTCCTAGAACCACCTTGGCAGGTAGGGTTTCTTTCCAAGGACCAACCACTGTGAGCACTTGTGGGAGACTGCCAGGCTGTGCTCTCTGCAGAAAGGAAGCTCCCTGGCCCCATCCTACCCTGACCCCTCCTTCACCCTATGCACTGAAATGTGCAGAATTGGATATCTTGAAACAGATGTTCCCTTAGTTGGCTAATTGAATGTTATCGAGTCTGGCCAAGGCCCAACCACTGCAAGCATTTACGGGAAACCACCAGGCTGCACTCTGGAGAAAGGATGCTCCCTATCCCTGTCCTTCTTGACCTCTTCTTTACTCTATTCACCAAGATGTGCAGAGCTGGCTATATTTAAACAGGCGCTCCCTTAATTGGCTAAAAGAATGTTATTGGGTCGAACTGAGGCAACAGTGGTCTCATTAACAGCAAAGCTACAAATGAGCATGAGAACAGCCTCTGTGTTGATGGTAGGAATGGAGTCTATAGCAGAACCTGTGAGATTCCAGGGTAAGACATGAGATACCATCTCATCTAAGGCCTTGGGACTCAGAAAGAACCATGCCTTCCTGGCAATAAAGGGGCCAGTGTTGTTTACATCAGACTGTCTATATTGCTAATTGGAGATCTTATGCCAGGTACGCAATTTCTTTGTTTATCCTTAAACCCAGATCTGCCATGATTGTTTTCCCTAGCTTTCTGCCAGGACCCCTCCCACCTGCCTCATTGATATCAATAAAAGCCACGAGCTTTTGGGCATGAGGCCTTTTGTTCCACAGACAACACTGGATCATCTCACAGCCCCTCAACGGCAGAACTTAATTCCTTTGTCTTTAGTTTGCATCCGTGCGTCATACTGCTATGTAGGACAGACTGACACTCTCCATGGGGATTTGGTAAGCCCCATGGCTATTTCTTGTGTTCATCTCCCAGCTGCATCTTGAGTCCTTCTCTAACCATGATGATCCTTGAAAAGCAGAATCCCCAGGGCCACCAGGACCAGGCCAGCCAGGCCCATGCGGATTAGATTCTCCACTGTGTGCTTCTGAGGCTGTGAGGTTGGGGATGGGGACAAAGAGGCCACAGAGGTCATGGCAGATCAGAATCTCCCCTGATCCCTGCATGTCCACCTGTGCTCCTGAACATGGCTTGACCCCCTGTGCTCAGCCCATAACTGAGAATTCTCCTTACTCCCGTGTCCTGGGCTCTGAGTTGTTTTGGGATGGGGTGAAGAACCGAAGAACCTGAGAACCGAGGAAGATGAGGGGGACATGTGAAGCTTTGAACACGTGAGCCTTTCCCCAGCCCACATTCAGTGTCTCAGTATCATGACTAACATGATGCTGATCCAGTGTCCCTCTGGTGGCTTAGATTCTTCATCCGCGTCTGCTTCATGAGTTCAGGATGTGCATCTCTGTCTCTTTGGAGCAAAGTTTAGCTGAGTTCACAAAGCTTAGGATTCATGACAAAAGTGATCTCCAATTCATCAATAGTTAGGCCCTGAACTCTGTTCATTGTGGGACACAGGATGATACAAGCAAACTGCCCTGGAGAAGAGTTTCCTGACCCACCGACTGAGGGCCTATAGCCCAAGGGCAAAGGCTGCCCCTCAGGGCTCTGGAGAATGAGAAAACAAGAGTGAAGTCTGGGCAGATGCCGTCACCACCCAGGTGGGTCCCCTGCTGCTTCTTCCTCCCTGTAACTTCTGCTAACTCATCATCATGCAGTCAGAAACACTTAAAATGCGGTGCACACACTCAGACACAGACACACTTGTGTACAGTGCATGGGTTCTACAGGCTTCATGGAAACAGTGCTTCTACTTTTCAGAATGAAAATGTCTGTCGGATGATCAGTAATGAACAAGGAAAATGTATCGATGCAATAACACTGAAAATATGAATGAAAAGCTGTAGAAAACAAATACAGCTGGATATATGGAAAATTATCCATTTGTGTGCATGTGGATTACAATGCACACATGTATGACCACCTACATACAGATCTGAAGCAGTAACATCAGTGGGAAATTCAGATGTTAAGAAATAGAATTTCCACATTAGTGCACTTGACAGATTTTATCAGTAATCAGAACAAATTGATTGAAAGCTTTTGGAGAGGGGAGAATAAAAAATTAGTATGAAATAAAAAGATTATATTCAAATCAGCATCTTTTGATCTTATACTGTTATTTCTCCAAAGAGAGACATGAAAGAATTCTCAAATAATAAAATCAGTTGACCAATTTTAAAATTGCTCATAAACATTACTAATTATGAATAGATCTTTGAAATATTTACAAAGTTCATAAAGTTCACTTTAAACATCTTATCTAAGATTTGATATTAAGAAGTTATTCTTTGTAGCTGATATACAAATACAGTTTATTCTCAAGTAAAGAGAAATGCAAATAATTATTTGAAAGTATAAATCCGTATGCCTATAAATATATTTCCACAGAGAAGTACCACCTCACATTTCCATAACAGAGCAACAGCACAGAAGTGTGAACAGATAGTGTGCAATGAATCAAACAGGATTCAACAGAACACCTGCTTGGTGCGGATCCAAGAGCCCGGCAGGGCCCTCCTGAGTCTCCGGGGTGCGCTGGACACAGCGGCCGCCAGGGGGCGCAGGAGGGGCCATACCCGGCCGTGCCCCCAGCCTGGCGCTTCTCTCTACAGGAGCAGCCATGCTGCTGGCTCGGCCTCACACACACCTGGACCCCAGTGAGGCTGCTCTCTGTCCACCAGGGCCCCCTTCCTGCCTGGACCTCAGACACCTCCAGTCCTCTGACCCCAGGGCAGCCGTCACCCTGTCCTCAGAGCCCCAGGAAGCCATCAGCCTCCCATAAAGTCCCCCTCTCTGCTCCTCTGGAGACTGAACCTGCCCTGAAAATTGCAAACAGTGCTGTGCTGCATGCGAACTCCCATGTGTCAGGGGAAAGTGTCTCTAGCAGCCATGGGGGTAAGGCCTGTTGTTGAGGTGCTGAGACAGCAGAGGAGCTGCCTGTGAGGTGGGGACATCAGAGGAGAGGGCTGGGCCCTGTCCTCCCCCTCAGTCCAGCCCCGCTTCCTCTGATCTCACCTGTGTCTCCCGTGTCCCTCTCCTTCTCTTAGCTCTGTGAGAGACACCAGGGTGGGAGCCCCGGGCAGGGAGCTCCAGCCTGCCTCAGCCTCCTCATGGGCAGACGCTCCCCTGTGGACCCCCCCTCCACCTCCACCATGTCCTGGGGCTAAGACCCGTATTGGGACGGGACACAGGGTGACCTTGTGGGCTCAGAAGGGACAGAAAAAGAGACCTTCACTGGGACATGGAGTCCTGAGGGGGCCTGGGTGGGGAAGGCCTGAGTCCTGGGCAACACAGAAGGAAGTGGCGGAGGGGAGAGGACTGAACGTGGGGAGTCTGACCTCCAGCCTCCTTCTGCCCACCACAGCTGAGCTCCCTGAAATGGAGGGAAAGAATCTGAATGCTGCTGCTCTGTGTGTGACCCTCTGCCACTGTCACTATCACTACACAGAGGGACAAGAGCCCTGCAGAGTCACATCCTAGAGGCCTCCCTGGGGAGCCGCCTCTCCAGGGACCACAGCAAGGTCAGCAGGAGAGGAACTTGAAGTTTGGGACAAGGCCTGACATTATACCTAGAGAAACTGAGTCCACACAGGAGGGGCTGGTCCCAGTCAGCATCTCCAGAGGAGGCCATACCAGCCCCACAGCTCAGCCCTGCTGTGGACCCCTCCCAGCAGAACCTTCACTCACCACCCTGGGGTCTGGACTCTGGCGAGAGGGGCTGATCCTCAGGGGGTCCTAGGAGGGATGCGGAGGTGAGGGGCTGGGCTCCCTGTTCCCACTTCAGCGCTTCACCTCTCCCAGTTTGGAACCTAACATCTCCCTCAGATTTGAAACTACCCCGGGCAGCCTGGACTCTGAGCCTCGGCACATTGTGGCTCCTGTCCAACTTCTCTGTCCCTGGACACCAATGGAGCCAAGACTGCAACCAGGACTGCGATGGGCTGAGAGTCTCTGGGCAGCCTGGACACAGGACACTGGGGCAGAGCCTGAGACTCTCCTGCTGGGGAGCTGGGCCCTGCGGGTGGGGGTGGGGCTCACCCTGGGGATGAGGGCTTGAGGGTGTGCAGGGCTGAGCTGCCCCAGGGAAGGACACCTGCCCTCTGCCCTACCTGTTCATTTCTTCTGACCCAGCCCCCGCCACCCTCCCGTCTCTGCAGATCTCCTCTGCTGACAGCCCAGCCTCACCCTAGCCATCACCTCCTGGCGGGCTTCCAGGGAGGGTTTCCTAGACAGCCCTGGAAGAAGGAAGAGGGGCTGAGGGACTGGCTCCTGCCACTCCTCTGCCCTCCTGTCTGGCCGTGTGTGTCTCCCGGACTTTCACACTGAGGTTCCTCTATCTGTACATGTTCTGACCCAAGCTCCTCCTAGGGATCCTCTGTAGTAGGGCCCTGTCAATTGCTTCAGGACTCAAATATGATTGGATCAAAGAAAGAATTTTCCCAGCTGAGATCAGGATCTCCAGGGAATCACTGGAATCTGACCACACTTGGAGTATGTTACTGTAACAGCCGTAGCATCTGAATGTCCAGCTCTGCCTGGGAATCACAGGACCCACATGGAATAGGGCCTGGTCCTGCCCACTGAGGCTTCGCTGTGAGTCCAAGGACCAGGAGAGCTTCTCTCCTCCCTCCTTAGTGCTCCGGTTGAACCTGGAGCATGGGTTTTGGGATAGTCCCTGCAAAAGCTAGGTGAAAAGGGGGCGGTGTGTTATGACTATGCCCAGTGAGTCCTGCGTGGAGATGACATTAAGGCAGATCTGTGATGAACAGAAGACACTGAGGAGGCACCTGTACACAGCTCCCTCTGGACCCTCTGATTTGTACTTTCCCTGTCTCCTCCTGGTTCCCACGTCTCTGGTCTCACTGTGCCCCACACTCTGTCACTGAGTTCAGCTTCCCTGGGCCCCTCACCCAACTCACCACCAGGGGCAGCCAAGGTCTCTGGGTCAGTACCTCAGTCATTAAAGGAAAAAGGCTTGCTCACCTGAGAACAGGAGCTCCAGGGGGTCACTGGGTTCTGACCACACCCAAGATTTGCTCCAGTAGGGGCCATAGCATCGGAATATCCACCTGTGCCTGGGGATCACAGGGCCCACACGGAACAGGGCCTTGGCCTGCCCACTGGGGCCTTGCTGTGAGACAACAGTCCAAGAGAGCTTGTCTCCTCCTTCCTTAGTTAGAATAAACCTATCAAATTCCAGCCTTGAGGCACACTGGAGGGTGACTTTCCCTCCTGAGGTCACCACAGGGCTGGGCAGGGCTGAGAGGCTGGGGTTGCTGTAGGCTCCTAGGAGAGAAGGAGGCAGCATGTCAAATGGATTCACACCTCCCACACTGTCCCCAGGCTGTGCTGTGAGAGGGGCAGACCCCTAGCTGAGGGCAGAGCCCGGGGCAGGACCCTGAGTGTCTTCCCACCTGTCACCACCAGCTGCAGGGGGTCACTGTGCAGTGACCAGCCAGCAGTGCTGTGATAGTAACAGCAATACCGCCCTGCATCATCTTCTGTCATGGATGGGATGGAAAACTCGGCCTTGTTCCTGGGTGCAGGTGAGGTCTGCGTGACTGAGGGTGCTAGGCTGTCCTCTCTGTACAGACAGTATTGCTGGGCCTCCAGGCTCCCCTCACACCACAGGGTCACAGGACTCCTCCATGGTACCACAGAGTCTGGCTGAGCCCGGAGCTTGGGTTTTGGGTGGGTTTCTGCAAGGGCACAGGTGAAAATGTGGTGTCATGTTCTGACTATGCACAGTGAGTCCTACATGGAGATGTTAATGCTGATTTGGGATGAACAGAAAACACTGAAGAGCCGCCTGCAGACACAGCTCCCTCTGGACCCTCTGATTTGTACTTTCCCTGTCTCCTCCTGGTTCGCACATTTCTGGTCTCACTGTGCCCCACACTCTGTCACTCAGCTCAGCATCCCAGACCCCTCACCCATCTCACCGGGCACTGCCAAGGATTCTGAGTCAGCTCTTCAGTCTCTAAAGGAAAAAGCTGTGGCTTGCTCACCTGAGAACTGAAGCTCCAAGGGGGCACTGGGCTCCGATCACACCTGAGATTTGTTCCAGTAACAGCCATAGCATCAGAATATCCACCTGTAGCTGGGAGTCACAGGCCCCACACCGAACAGGGCCTGGACCTACCCACTGGGGCCTCTCTGTGAGACAAGAGTCCAGGAGAGCTTGGCTTGTCCTTCCTTAGTCAAAATGAACCTGTCAAATGCCAGCCTTGAGCCACACTGGAGGGTGACGTTCCCTCCTGAGGTCACCACAGGGCTGGGCAGCGCTGAGAGGCTGGGTTTGCTGTAGACTCCTAGGAGAGAAGGAGGCAGCGGGTGAAATGCACTCACACCTCCCACACTGTCTCCAACACTGGGCTGAGAGAGGGGGACACCCCTGAGAGCAGACCCCTTGCTGAGGGCAGAGCCTGGTCTGGGACCCTGAGTGTCCTCTCACCTGTCACCACCAGCTCCAGGGACTCGCTGGGCTCCGATGAGCCAAAAGTTTGGTAGGAACAGTGATATCTTCCTGCATGCTGCTTTGTCACTGACTCAATGGAGAACTTGGCAATGATCTTGTGTTCCAGTGACGTTTGTCTAGTCCAGGGTGCGTGGCTTCCCCCCTCTTTGTGCAGAATATACTCCTGGGCACCCAGAGGCCCCTCACAGCAGAGGGTCACAGGTTCCCCCTGAGGTATCACAGCTGCTGGCTTAGCCCAAAGCTCAGGTTTGGGGAGGGTCCCTGCAGGGAAATAAGATCTGAGTCCCAGGATCTTCTTCCTCCTCTCAGATACCAGATTGCACACCCAGAACACTCTGCACTCCCTCAACACCAGCCCACACCCGCTGTGCCCCATCCCCACTGCCCAGGGCTCGTCCCTTATCCCTAGGAGGAGGAGAGATCCGGGACACCTGGGGACACACTCACCTGCCTGCACTCGGGTCCTGGTGCCTAGACTCAGGCCTGGAAGAGAGTTCATGTGAGAGGTGCACCCTGGAGCCCGAGCAGGTCCTCTGCTTGCTAAAGCCCTAGAGCCAATGTTCACCTGATGGGCCAGGGCCTGGCTGTGGGCTCCAGACAAGGGCTTCCCATCCCCCTGTTCAGTTCTCACCAACACAGAGCAGAGCCGTGAGTGTGGCGGTCATGGCGTCTCCTACCCCCAGGTGAGACTGTGTAGATGGATGAGACCGCAGTGCCTGACGCACAGAGTTTGCAGCTGGGGTTGGTTTCTGCCCTTCCTAGGGTGGTCACGCCCGGAGCTCACAGGAAGCAGAACTGACGTCCACTGACACCCAGGCTGGTTTTTCTCCAGGGCAGAATCTGGCTGGGCTCCAGGCTGAGGTGGCGTTCTCCTTCCTTCCGACTGTTCCTGATTGATCCTCATCCCATTGATTGCAGGGCCAATAGACCCAGAGCCTTCCAGAGGTGGACCTTCCAGGGCACAGTTACCCAGGGCTGGTCCTTCTTCTCACACCTCCCACGGGTTTCCTCCCTCCCTCAGCCTGTCCATCTTCACAGCATCAAAGCCCTGACCGTGACAATCCTCCCCCAGCTCTGCGGGTGCTCCAGGGAGATGCAGGTTCCTGCTGTGGTTGGGGAAGAGCAGAAAAGCTTTGAGTCCTCACCAGAGAAACCTCCATGAAAGTCAGGGGCAGCCCCCGGCAACTCCCGACAGAGATCGGCTTGCTAGCGGCGGAGACGCCCGGCAATCCCACGTTTCGCGCGTGTCGGGCGAGCCGCGTGGGGGGTCCGAAACACCGCGGGAAGCGGAGAGAGGGATTTGCTGGGCCCTGGCGCCCCGAGAATACAGACGGCTCGATCCCTCCCGCCCCCCCGACCCGGCGCAGCTCTCCGGTGACTCCCGACAGAGATCGGCTCTCTGGCGGCGGCAACGCCCAGCGGTCTCACGTTTCGTGCGCATCGGGCGAGCCGCGCAGAAAGCCCCAAAGGATAGACTGGCACCTTGGAACCTTCATGCCTGCAGGGACTCCAATAACTGGTGAGATATCGGCGCTCGCGACCAGATCACCGAGTGGGGGAGGAGATCC